>JAXBDA010006125.1:0-21750 GCA_036023075.1 Gaultheria prostrata | reverse complement strand
ACCTTGCAGAAATGAATCAGAAGAAGGTCATAGATGAAAAGTGCCGTGCCAATAATTTGTCTCAACAATTGCAAGAGATGAAACAAAGGTTTGAGAAATTACAGAAGGAGATGGATGAACAAGAATCGTCAAAAACATTGGTTAAGATGCCTGCTGATCTTTCTGATAAAGAGATGAAACCTGATGCAACAGGGAGAGGTGGGCACCTATTGGAGATGTTAAAACAGGAAATGGGTGAGTTGAAGTTGGTTTCGGAAGAGTTAACGTCTGAAATTATAATCAAAAGCATCCAGGAGCAGAAACAAAAGGCGGTCAGAGAAAAGAGTCGCGCAGATTCAGAGACGAGGAAAGCAGAAGAGCAAAGGATGATCGCAGAAGCTAATATGAAAAGGGCCATGGAGGAAAAACGTCGTGCAGATCGGTTAGCTCAGCAGTTAGAAGACAATCGATGTTGGATCGAGGGACTACAAAGCGAAATATTAGAATTTGCATCCTCTAGAGAACTGGTTGAGGCTCCTGTTGATCTACCAGATACACACACAAATTCGGAAACTGCTAAAATGAAGCTGCTGAAAGAACAATTGAAGTTTGCAAAGAAGCAACTGAAGCATGCCAAAAAAGTTACTAAGTTGGAAATCGGCCAAAACAAAATTCTACAACAAGAACTGCATCTCTTAAAGCAGGAACGTGTCCGCTTTTCACATCATCTGGATTTACTAAATAACTGTTTCTCATATTGCAGTGAAGGTAGAGATGACAAGGTAAAGGTGGGTTTCTGATTTTCTTGTCGTTTGCATGAAAGCTCTGAGCATACATCATCTTCATTCGCTGTCAATTGTTTGGGTGCTTTGTGTGTGGTAATGAAATTTATGTCATCAATCGCATACCAGTTTCTCTATTTGTATTTGGATATTGTACATAGCAATTATTTGAGTTTATTTTGAAACAAGTTAGCTGAAGTAGATAATTACTTGGCCGAGGGGTATTCTGTATATTAATCTGGTGGGTGTGTGAAATCTTATCAGAGCTGGTGCTTCATAATTGGACATACATTTTACCTGCGTATTCAATTAGAAACAATCTAGCTAATTATTTGGGGTTGAAGTTTATGAAATATTTATTGGTGTTATAGCTGTTGCATGCCAAATTGGCCGGTTTTGGAATGTAGGGCTCTGAACGCAACTGTTCAAGTCTTATCTTGGTTTCTCATTTATCCTATTTCTCTTTTCTTTGCAAGCTTTTTGATTTTCTTTTATGCTTTTTCTCTGCTTTTTCTCGCTTCCAAGAGATTCTGTCCATCCTTTCAGAAAAAAAAAAAAAAATGAGATTCTGTCCATGGCTTATGTAGTCAGCAGTTTAACAGTTTGCTTATTCTGCAGAGTGGTAACATCTTTAATAACCCAAGCTTTAACTTGAAGAGGAAGCTTTTCCCAAAAGAATCATGTCAGGTGCACCACCTTCACTGTAATAACTACCTGGATGATGCTGATTTTACGAAGCAAACCCTTGATTGTAATGCACCACTGCTTCCTTGTAGTGTCGGAAACTGTGCTCATTGCACCTCAGGTACTGATTCTAAAATGGAGCCTCTGCTTAGAGGTTCTAACAGAAAAATGTTAGAGAGTTCTGTGTTAAATTCAAGTACGTCGTCGTTTTCTGATGGACCATTGATGGGCTCACAGGGAAGAGGTGCTTTGTCTGTCATGGCATCAGCTATGGTGGCAGGTGAGAAATCAAAATCACAGTCAAACATTTCCAGTTTGTCTGGGGAAGTTACCAGAATAAGGTGCACTGATGCTGTTGGGAGGAAGGCTGGGCACAGTAAAAAGAGAAAGAGGATTGTGAATGCAGTTAAATCTATTGAACATTTGTTTTCTGAGGGTAAAAACCGGCACCTCCGAATAGTGGAGAAGTTATCCATGCTTCATGGAATGTTAAACAGTCAAACAGGCAAATCCTTGCAAAAGAACCCATGCATGATGTCTAACTTGGAATGTAATCCTATAGCTGTGCCAGCCAGGGGGCACAAGAAAAGAAAGGCATCTCGTGAAGAAGTAGCGCTGAAGCATTTATGTGACCTTACTGGGCAAAAGGAAATTCAAAGAGGAGAAGTGCAGGGATTTGACGCTGTAATAGATGATTCTGGCAGGGACAATTGGGGAAGTTATGAGGAAATGGAAGGGAATTATATGAAGCTGCTTGACTTGCATGATGCCGTTGATGAGGACCGCTACCGTAATGCTATTCAGGTGCCGCTGTCACCAACTCTTCCTGTGATTGAGGTTCAAAACGACTCATTTGAATTAGATAACACTAGACCTTTCGTAGATGAGACTTCCTACAAGGGTTTTTTAAGTGAACAGGCCAATCAGGGGCCGTCTTGCAAAATGGATGTTAACACGGAAACTGAGTCTGGTAGATGGAAATTTGGCACTTCTAAAACTTCCCATGTTCCACCATTGAATGAGAATGGAGGTATTGCTGATCCTTTTGAGAACTTGACAAACAATGGAAACGGTAAGCGTAATTCTGTATTTGAGGACAATGTGTGTACCCACCAGACGCAGGATTCCCATGCAGAGAGGGGGATGCGAGATATTTACAGTCGTGGCTCTGGAGGGGAAAATAATTTGTGTCAAACTGCACTTGTACATGCGCTAGATGATATTCATAGATGCTATGTTGTGTTTTCTGATGCCAAGGACTGTAGCAGCATGTCTAGGATATTTTGTGCTGCTGGAAGTTGTATGTCTCAGTTTTCTACCATTTCTCCGCCCGATCTGGTGCAAAAGATTCTTCCTGCTCTTTTGAGTATTGAAGACCTTTCACACAAGTGAGTGATTTCGAATTTAAGTTTGTATATTGCATATTATGGTAGTTTTAGGCATAGTTCGTAAAAACCTATGATACAGGATACGTATCCTATGATTCGCATTGTCTTCTTAAAAAAACGATACGTATCCCACCCTGTATCCTTTTTACATAGAATCCTACGATACAATGGCACATCCTACGATATACTTGCATATCCTGATTTGGTACGTATCCTATGATTACTTATTGGGAAAAAAGTCGAACCTTCTTTCAAGAAGCAGAACCCCTAATTCATTGAATATATGGATAGTCTTTGGGTGTTAATAGGTATATCTAATTATTAATGGTCTATTAATTAAGGTTAATATCTTACGATATGTGATATGTATCCCGTTACGATTTATAAATGAAAAAACGATACATGATATGTATGTCGGTTTGAAAACATTGGTTTTAGGTGATATTATATGGTTCTCGTTTTGCATGACTCTAACCAATGTTGCTTGTTTTGTGGTTGTTATCCACTTTTGTTCCATAAGTTGGTAATTTGAAATAGGTACTAATCATTTTATGGTTCTTTTGGGTTCCGTTTTGTATTTCCTGTTTCCAGGGAGAAGGCATGCGTATTTTTTTCAGTTTTTCTGAACAAAATTTCTGGAATTGCTGTGGAGGAATTCAGAAATTTTCTCAAGAGTGGTTCTATCCTCTTTTTCGAATCCTTTGCTGGACACATGCACACAGGTAGGGTTGTCGATTGGCATTTATGTACTTTATGTCATTTTCTGAATCTTTTCGATAACATATTGTAATTTGCTTCATATGCAGCGGTGTCTGATATGCAGACTAGATGTGTACTTTCAGAATTATGCACCTCTGGGGAGTTGCTTACGCTCATTGAGGATTTCCTTATAAATAGAAGAATTCTGGTGTATAATGATGTTTCTTCTCATTCATTACCCCTTTGTGGTTCAAGATTCGACATCTTTCTGAACGGGAAAGAAGTACATCTGTCATACGAAACGGCTCTAACGCATCAGTTACTGGCAGGGAGCATTTTATTAGCAGCATTATGCGCAGCAATTGACCACGTCGGGTTCTTATGTGAGGCTTCGTACAACATCTTCAGAATGCACAAATCGGATGCTTCCTTGGTGCTGACTATTCTTCATGTTTTTGCTTGTGTGTGTGGATCTAAATATTTCAATCATACAGATTATGGTTTGATAATGACTGTCATCAAATCCTTGGTTCCATTTCTAGAGAAAGAAAATATAGCAAGTGATTCCACCTCACGGCTGGAGTTCCCTACTTGTAGCCAATGCCCCTTTTCCATGGATGCAGTTTCTGTGGAAATTGTTGTTTTATCTCTGTTGCAACTTCTTCAGAACTATGCAGTGTCTGGTACTGTTAATCAAGATCCAAACGAAGTAGTAAATTCATCTTTGCTTCTGTCCTACAATGAGAAGGCGGAGAACACTTGGATGCTAGAGGGAGAATTAAATCTCCAACCTATGAGCTGCAGTGCATCCTGCTGTTTAATCAAGCTTGATATGCCCACCCCTAAAGTAAACTCTGTTTGTGATGGGAATTTGTGCCATTTCAGTGATGTAGTCTCACTACTGGAGCTGGTAGCATGCAATATGGTATGGTCTTCTAATTCATAATCTCATTATGTTGGCAATTTTTTACTACTGGACACCTTGTTTGACTAAATTTGGTAGGTGTACAGTTGATGATATTGTCTCTGTCATGCCAAAGTTGCAGAAGTTGCAAATATTCGTTTTGATTTAGAGTTGTATGGATAAATAGTGTTTATTTTTCACAATTTTTGCTGGAAATTGTCAGTTTCATTTGCTTTGTCATGTTATTTTGTTCTTGTAATTGTTACATAATAGGATTGAGTGCTTCGTTGTTGGTAAATTGGGATATAGTGACGAAATAGGCTGCGCTGTAAATTGGGCTCTACTCACAAAATAGGCTCTTTTTCATTCGCACTGGCTATAAAGATCGAGTCATTTGGTTTTTCGAAGATGGGATGTATGAGGAAGACAAATAAGTATGTAAACGAGATGGCAAATATGGATGTTTCATGCTGGGTGTAGTTGTTTTTTGCACATTTGTTTCTTTTTATACCTTTGTGACTTTGTCTAATCAGTGTATAATCTAAGTGTGTATTACAAATGCTTTTCGTCGGCGAGTCGCTGTTTGTGATGGAAGTTCATCTCTCTATTTAATTTTACCATTACAGTTATGATTGCAATGTTATATATAAGCGAGTCTCTTTTGTTTTCATGCTCTGTTCTTTTTCCTTCTCTTTTCCCCTATTGATTGGCTTGTGCTGCTCTATTTTCAAGCTTGCCTGCGTTCGCATGTGCGCTCGTACATCTGCTGCGGGGTGGTGGTAGCCCTGTTTATTGCTTGATAGTAAACACTCTACCTTATGATGTAGATCTCTTGGTATTATCAAATAATCTGAAATACTTGTGATTCTGATATTCGGTGCTAAGATATGCTTACTTTTTCAAAGTATTTTCTGATATCTATCTATGATTTTCTTGATTTGTAGAGTTGGGATTGGACATGCAACAACATTGTGCATCAGCTATTGAGATTGCTGGAATCATGTGCCCAAGATACCTTTTTTGCTGTTACTGTTATACTTCTTGGTAAGCTGGGAAGGTAAGTTGTGAACTCTTGGTTGCTTTAATTTAGAGGGGTCAGTTTGTTTTGTTGGCAAGGGTTATTCACCTACTATTCTACTTAAGTGCCGTGGTACTGGCAAAGAATCTCTGCTTTGTCATCATGTTCTTTTTTCAACTGGAGCACATCACACAATCTTTGTGCCTTGTTTAAATAACGGCAATCCTTTAAAATCATTTTTTTTTGAAAAGCTTTAAAATCATAGAATTACAAGCTTCCCTTGGGTACATATCCCTTTAACCTTTTCCTTTTAAAAGTATCCGGTGCGCGTACTATTCGTCGTGTAACAAGTATGGCTTCTCTCAAGTCCAACTGGACTTCCAATCCAGTTACTGAGAGAGGGCCAGTGGACCCTAAAGAAGCCTATCCCTTCTCTAGCTATGCAACCAAAAGTTGAAGAATGATTGAAGTTACTTTAGTTCGCTTATGATGGGATGGATGCCTTCAAAATCTTTGAAATGGATTGTGTACTTTAACTTATTGCCAAATTAACTGCATTCTCAGAAAGTTTTTGTGATAGCAATTACAGTAGTATGATGATATATGTTGTTCTTATTATATATGGTAGTAAGCAAAAACAACTTGGTAGATGATTTATACTAAAGAAGTAGAGGAGATTTATTTTGGGCTCATTAAGTGGATTTCGAGTACCGTGGTCTTGATGGGTGGATGTGAGGTGGGTGTGTTCAGTGGGGCATTTCCGGAATAAGCGCATTAATAGGGCTTGTGCGGTTAAAAAAGTTGGGTTGGACCTAATCTCAAATAATGTCCTCCCGCAAAATTCTATTTTTGTTTAACAAACAATTGAGACCTCGTGATGAATTTGGTAAATGAAAATGGAACACCTTCCAGAGTAGGTGTATCCAACACAAGTCAATTTGAGTTAAAATTAAAATCCAATTTGCAATACGGTTATTTATTGTCAAACGTGCTTGAGTGAAAAACCATGGGATACTTTCAGTTACGACTTTTAAGCACTTGATTGCTTTCGGAATCATCATTTTTTCTATCACCCATTGTAGAGCTCCACCAAGTAATACCCCTTTGCTATCTGATCAGAGTTCATGGAAAGGCATGAGTCGCATGACATACTCATCTGGTAGTCTTCTTAAAATATAGGCGAGAGCCAGTGTACAATGCTTTCGACTTGAAAATTGTTGGAGCACTTTCAATAATACCAAATAACATTGTTCTTGTTGAATAGAATCTTCTTAAGTCCCCAAAATTGCGTTCGCTAACTAATTATAGTTGAAATCAGCTTGTTGAGCTATAGACTTGATAGGGAAATGATCTCAACACTCTTTAAGTTTCTCACACCTTTTTTCCATCCTGCCTCTCTCATGGGGAGTGTGAGAGGTTCTAAGGAAGTGAGAATAGCATTGCCTTGCAACATTTTGGTTCATTTTATACTTTTGTTCCAAGTAATTAATTCATTTACCTAACCATGCCATATTTTACAGGCTTGGAGTTGATGCTAGTGGGTATGAAGACAACGGTGTTGAAAACCTGAGATGCAGGTTGTCTTCATTTCTGTGCCAGAATTCTTCGAGGAAATTGTCCCGGCTTTCTCAAATTGCCATTGTCAATGCTTTACTTGGTCTCCTTCCTCTCAGTTTTAAAGAACTTATTAAGAGTACTGTCGAGGTTCCAGCAGTTGTAAGTCCATGTAATCCTACCGATTGTATTAGGGAGTGGTACTCTGGACTGAGCAATGAGCAGCAGTCCTTGTCATTCAGCCTTCTACAATCTGCTAGTGTGTTCTGTTGCGCAACTTCAGGTAGTTAACTGCTGCCTTTTTGATCTGGCGGCCTAAGTTGGAATTGGGATTTGATTTTGTTATAGCATTTCTTACAGCTGGGGTTGGAAAGTAGAATTTTTTTATGAACTTTACCATGGTCAAGACTTAAGACGCAAGTGCTTTGCATGTGACAAGGAGTAAAAACATGCAGTGATGATATAGGGCAATTTTGGGTTACCTCTGTTTTCCTAGAACTTTGAAGTTCTGAACTTACCTGTTGTTGCATCACTACCTTGGTTCACTTGTTTTATAAAATGCGATTCGTTCTGCTTCTTTTTCCTTGCTGTTCCGTGTGCGCATTTGCATTTAGGTGTGTTCTTTTTTGTAAAATTTACCTTCAGGGTCATGGTTGACATTTTTTTAGGTTCTTTATCTGGCTCTTTCGGAGAGTAGACATTATAGATTCTGACTGTTGTAACCTGTTTGTATTTATACCTGAAGGGCCGGGGTAACGTTTCTAGGTTTTTCCCAAGCTTGGTTTGCAATAGAAGACGAGCTTGAAAGAAAGGGTAAATTACACCAATTGTTCCTCTCGTTTCATCCTAGTCTCAATTTTGTCCCTCTATTATCAATTGCAACAGGTTTAACCTTTGATTATATGTTTGGTCCGAATTGAGTCCTGTTCATAACATCGGTAAAGTCGATGGATGGAAATCAGGGAAAAAATGTACCTCTACTCCCGTTCATTTTTTATCTCGTCATTGAGTTAACTCACTTTGATTTTATTTCCAACTTAGTTCACTCATCCCATATTTGTCCTTGACACCCAAGTCTCCATCGCCAGCGACCACCATTGTGTATCACCGTTACCCTGTCAAGCCTCCCCTCCCCCAGCGTCCTTTCACCACCCTTGCTACCGAAAACCACAATATGTGTATGTATGTGTATTTATACATGTTTATCTATACAGGAGTTTATTTTTACATGTGTGTGTATATGTGAGTATGTATATATGTGTGTGTCAATACAACATATGCAAGCAAAATTATTTAAAATGCGTTGTTTTAGATCTTGATTCCTAGCAAAATTATCCGTTAACTACTAGAAACTTTATGGAAAAAAATCGATTGATACCACTCTTGCCATGGCCAAACCCAATTTCAAGGCAAACCCACAATCATCCAACCATTACTGGAAGAAGAGATAAGTTCGGGTGTATTGATAGAGAAGTTGATTTAACTTTTCTTCCCCAAGAATTGGTCAAATAAGCCAGTCATGACAAATTTTCCGTCCATTTCTGCGACTGGCGTTATTGATGGGTGTTTGAGTATTCTAAGTTCTAATCCAAAGCATGTCAACTTATTGTTTTCCTTCTCTTTCATATAAGTGGAATGCTCTGCTCATTCTTGAAGAAATTTTCTGGATCAACCACCGTCTTTATTTGGGCCAATCGTTCGAAGTTATCTTTGAAGTACATTCTGCCCCAAGCTTCAGATGCCGCATAACTTTCCTTTCCGTATTCATTCCTTCCCAAGTCTAAGTCTCTGAAGTTGAGATATGCAGCCCTTGGGTTCTTAGAAACATAAGGACCCGTGAAATTGTAAAGGTTGTTGATCCAATTCATACGCTTCTTAGCCACCTTACTCTTCGGATTTTTCCAACTCGTGAAGTACTGTATCATGAACAAATTCCCAGCTCTATGTGGGAATGGAGAATTATTCCCTGGAATCTCGCTCATCCTTCCGCCAGATGGGTCCCAAATCATAACACCCTTACCTGCCAGAAATCTCTCCCAAGTCTCTTCTAAATCATTCTCCTCAATGGGATCAGTCACGAAATCTGATTTTATTTTGAAAAATGCCCTTCCGGTGTAATTCCTCTCAAGTAGAAGACCAGTAGACTCATCCTTAGAGTACCCGTTGTTAAAAAATAGGATAGATTCTAGCCAAGTCATTTCGCTGCAGTTCTGCTCCTTCAAATCCAACTCAGGAAAGCTCGAGTTTATCAATGGCATTAGACGTTTAATCCTGCCTAGAAACAACCCTTTGAACTCAGCTTCGACTGTGTCTTCATCCTTCGAATTAACTGCAGGTTTTATGATTAGTCTAATAAATAGGTCTTTATGAAGTTTGTCTGCAACATTTTGCCATCTGTAAACCAGCTTGGTTGCACCTTCCTCAAGTTTTTTGGAGATGCTAAAAACGGTCACTTTAGGAGGAACTCTGACCAATTTGACCTTCCATGAAAGAACAACTCCAAAACTTGCGGCTCCACCTCCTCTGATAGCCCAAAATAGGTCCTCCCCCATTGCTTTCCTATCAAGAATCGTCCCCTTTACATCAACCAAGACCGCGTCTATAACATTATCAGCCGATAGACCAAATTTTCTCATTAGGGTTCCCTTTCCGCCCCCACTGAAATGCCCACCAACTCCGATAGTGGGGCAAGTACCGGCTGGGAAACCAAGCGTGTTGTCTTTTTTGGCGATTTGATAGTAGAGTTCACCAATTGTAGCACCGGCTTCGACCCATGCAGTTTCATCATCTGTGTTGATTGTGATTTTTCTAAGGTTGGCAAGATCAATGATCACAAATGGCCTCTTTGACGTGTAGGAGAGGCCCTCATAGTCGTGGCCCCCACTTCGTACCCTGACTTCGAAATTGTGCTTCTTACTGCACTTGATTGCAACTTGGACGTGGGAATAAATCCGAGGCGTGATAATGTATTCTGGTTTGGGTGTTTTTGAGGTTTCGAACCGGAGGTTTTGAATGGATGATTGAAGGATTGATGAATAAGATGGCGAGCTTTTTGGGTAGATAAGGTTGTTCCATCGCGACTTTGGGGCAACACACCGGGTTAATTTGTCATGGACAGATGATTCTTTTGCGGGGGATGGAGATTTCGCGGAGGATAGTGAGTACTGGAAAGTGAGTAGGGTAAATAGTATTGAGATAAAATGGTTCATTTTTGTTTACCCTCCCTCTTGTTTTGTTTTCTCAGTTCTGGTTCATCTCAGTTCTGGTTCATTTCGGTTCTATGTACTGTAACTCCCCTAACTTTGAACAAGAATGAATTGTCTTAACTATTTCAGGTTGTGTAACTGAAGAATAAAAAACTCTTGCTAGAATATAAGTGGACATTAATGTGGTAATTAATAAGTAGTGCTTTTAGTTTCCCAGGGTGATGACAATAAACACTACGACACCATGAATCTTGGAACTCTTGCCCACATTCAATGACTCCATTAAATGTTGATCTAGTATTGCATGCAATGTGTTTTGAACAGGACGACTACAAGGGTGCGTGTGCAAGTTCAAACGTCAGATTTTTCTAAACTTAAATCTTAAGATACTGGGATATGTATCCCCAAATGGGGTATGGATACGGGGACACGTCCTGTACCCTTGTTTGCAGTATATAGAGTGCATAAGTTTTTCAGATTATATTGTAAACTATATTTAGAAATGTATGTAAACAATAAGGGGTTAAAAACAATATTCCCTCCGTTCCAAAATAAGTGTCGCTTTTGGGATTGCGTGTCATTTTCAACGGCTTGTATATTTTAATGTGAACCTTAAAAAATATGTATTATAGATATTGTTTGATTGGTCTTAATTAATTCTATTATTATACAATTTTTTTAATTAATTCTATTACACAGTTTTTGAAATCATAAAAACTATTATAAATTAAAAGATATAAACCGTTGAAAATGGTAAGCAATCCCAAAAGGGAGACTTATTTTGGAATGGAGAGAGTATAATTTTGCTATTTCCTGTCCATGTGAAAGACTAAAAATATCACTGTTCTAGTTAATTTGATACCCTTTTTCTATAAATATCACAAGTAACAATTAGAGTATCCGAGTGTTCAAGATGGATACACGCGTATCAAATGAAGGATCCATGTAACATAACTCGAAATTATTCGTCTCCTGAACGAATGCCATTACAACACCATAATACCGGAAAGAGGAACAAGTTTTTGTTCTTGTTTTCTACTCAAAACTCCCTCCTCTCTCCATCCAAAAACAAAGGTGGGATGCTTTGTACAAAGGTGGGATGCTTTGTTCATACGTGAAGAGATTGCCTGGATCAACCTCTCCCTTTACAACTGCCAATCTTCTGAAATTTTGTTTGAAATACTTAGTCCCCCACACCATAGCCTCTGAATAGTTCGAGTTCATTCCCTCATTCTTACCCAGATCTATATCCCTGAAGTTGAAATAAGCAGCCCGTGGACACCGGGACACATACTGTGTCATATGCTCATGTACACTTCTTATCCAATTCATGTGCTTCTCTGTTGTATTTTCATCTTCCCATTTCACCAAGTACTGTATGTTGTACAAATTCCCTTTCCGGTGAGGGAAAGGTAAATCCGAGTCTGGTATTTGGCTCATCCGACCTCCATACGGATCCAGTATCAGTATCGGCTTCTCTTCCTCCAAACACCATTGCCATAGTTCTTCCAACGCAGTTTCTGGTAGGGGTTCCTGAACAAAATCCGATGCAGCCTTGAATAGGCTTTTCGGTTGGGGTTTCCTGTTAATAAGGGCATCAAGGGTTTCCCCTTCGGGTACCCAGAAAAGTATAGGACCGATTCGATCCAACTCATTTCCGTACAGTGCTTTCGCTGCAAGCTCAACTCGGGATAGCTTTCCTTAATTATTTCTAGGACCTGGTTGGCTCTGCCTAGGAAAAGAGAGTTGAATGTGGCTTGAATTGTCCTGCTTGTTCCTTTTCCCACTGCTTGTATAATGACTCTAATGAAGAGATTTTCGTCGAATTTACGCCCAATGTATTGCCATTTATGAACAAGTTTAGTAGCATCTTCTTCCAATGTTCTATGAATGTTGAAGACAGTAACAGTTGCCGGAACGAAGACGAGTTTAATTTTGAAAGAGAGAATGACCCCGAAGCTAGCTCCACCACCGCCTCCGATGGCCCAAAACAGACCCTCACCCATCGATTCTCGATCGAGAATTCTTCCATCGACATCTACTATGTAAGCATCGATGATATTATCTGCAGCCAGACCATACTTTCGTAACATGGTCCCGAACCCACCTCCACTGAAGTGTCCCCCAACCCCAACAGTAGGGCAAATACCCGCCGGGAAACCATGGACCGGACTCCTTTCAGCTATTTGGTAATACAGTTCACCGACTGTTGCACCGGCATCAACCCACACGCTGTTTTCTTCTAAGTTGACACTAATTGACTTAATATTGACAAGGTCTAGAATTCTGAATGGGAAACTGGAGGTATACGAGAGACCTTCGTAGTCATGACCGCCACTTTGAATCCTTAGCTGCAGTTGGTGTTTTCTGCAACATATAACTGTGGCCTGAACATGAGAATCGATTTCGGGTGTGATTATAGCCAGTGGTTTTGGTGTTTCGGGAGTCGAAAACCGGAGGATTTGAATGGAAGATCGAAGGAGGGAAGAGTATGAATCGTTACTTGGTGTGTAGATTACACTTGTTATGGTACTAAAAGGTGGAGAGTTTTGGGAGAGGCATTGGACAAGATTATCATACTGTGGATTTGAATGTGAAGATGAAAGTAGGAGAAGGAAAAGATAGAGGGATGAAAGAAGTTGATGAGTGATTTTGGGCTCCATTTCTTGTGTTTCCTCTCTGTTCTAAAACGGTGTTTCGGTGCCTATCAATCAGTCTCCAAAAATTTTATTTTTTGTCTACGCGTACGTACGTACGTGCACGAACATCTCTGGACTGTCCCTTTCAGTAATCGGCAGCCCGGATTTTAAATAAACTCTTCCATGTAAGAGTTAACTCTTACATGGAAGAGTTTATTTAACTCTTACATGGGAGAGTTTATTTAAAATCCAAACCGTCGAAAACAAGCATGGACGGTCAAGATGCACCGTCCGTGTATTTTGCATACGCGGAGCGTGCGTACACATCAAATTTTTGTTTTTGCTGAAGTTGCTGATTTCATTTGTGTATTAGTGATTTTGTGCTCCATTTCTTGTTTCCTCCCTGTTCTAAAACGGTGTTTCGGTGCCTATCAGTCTTCAAAATTTTGAATTTTTGTTATTTTCATTTTGTGTATTAAATAATCAGAAAGTGAAATCTTTGGCCAAGGTAGCGTCAACGACAATTCCTGTAATATTTTAGGGGAACAAAATTGGATTGGTTAGAAAAGAGAGAGTGATGAAAATTATTGATTCAGGGCCTTTTTCTCAATAAATTACACCCGTGCTGTTGTCTACCACATGTATCATGTTGTAGAATTTTGTGTCGGCAAGGTTAACGAAGAGTGTTTTTTTTTTTCCCTTCTTTACAACCATGTGTCCGAGCAGTTTGCGCGCATTTCGAGTAGTTAATCTCAGAGTCGTAAATTTAACGACTGAACAAATCTCTAATGACCCCAAAAGTGTTGATAGCACCTCGAAGATTTAAGGAAGACTGTTATCCAAAGTCTCGAATAGTTCTTTTGATTGTGTATTTACGTCTGAATGTTAACACTTGTGTGTCATTATCTCTTCGACTCTTAAAACTTCCATGTTTTTTGAAAAATAAAGAAAAAAAACATTTTCAAATCTTGTAAAAAGGAGTGTAATTTTTCCCGAAAATGTCTAAGTTTCCGAAAATGTTAGGATCTGGAATTTTTTTTTCAGAAAATGACCAGGTTCCCGAAAATGTTCAGGACCCGGACATTTTGGGGAAACTTTTCCTGAACTCTATCACAAACTTGAAGTACCCATTTCGTCGTTACAGCTGCTTCGATTATCACACGTTCTGAATAGCAATGTGAAGTTTTTGGTTTTGATAGGAATGCCCCCCTCAATCTACTCGATCCATAACTTGTAAGGTCCTCGGAAAACTGAATCATATGTATTCTGTACACTGTGTTTTGTTAAAAGCTTGGTATCTGTTGTCTTTACTCAATCAAGCTTGGAAAAGGGATTTGCTAATTGCTTTTCATTTCTTCTTCTTCATTATTATTGGGTATGCTCAATAAACCATGCATGTATTTAGTGTGTGTTTCTTATTGTTTAATACACAAGCTTACGACTTACATGGCCCCAATTAAAAACGTAAGAATCGATGTTCAAGTGATACTGAGCACGTCATCTCAATTCTCATGGATTAAATTCTTGTATATTTTTGTTTGAAGTTGGTTTTGTCCTTTGACTTATAGTTCCTGAACATGAGAAGGGTACGGTCCTATCTTAAAAATTCGCATTGGGCCTAAAGTCTCAAATATCGCCCCCGCGAGTGTGAGATTCATGTAAGATATTCCATCAAATGATATATGCTCATGTGAACGGATGGAAAAAATGGTGAAAGGGAGAGTAACACTAGTGGTTGCTTAGTCTTTTCTTTCAAATTTGAAATAAGTGCTAGCTTGAGTCTAAACCTCTCTTTTCCTCCACTTAAAGTGAGGGGTGCACTCCACATTTGCGAGCACTCTATCGTAATGGCCATTTTGGTACGTTGATGAGCGAAATTGGGTGACAACACTCTTTTAGTACACTTCTCTTTTAAATTTCAAATCCGAGTTAACTTGATCAAAACTTCTGAAGATGACATTGCGACGCTATTTATGCCGGGTAATGATTACATCTCCTTAGAGATGCTAAGATTTCATGAGGGTGACACAAACATTTGGTTTGGTCTAATTATCTGAACATCACAAGTTTTTGGAATTAGGCCCTTAGGCTGCCTTTATGATGTGACTCGTACCCCCCAACCAAGTCTCAGGGCTAACGAAACTGCTTATGGCCTATTTGTTGCGGTATAAGGAGGGGATGGGAAAAAGCTTATCCATGTCCATCTATGTTTGGGTTTTGGATAACGTTAGCAATTGGTCCGAATTCCTAATGTTATTCGGGTTACTTAAATTGCTCGTTTGCCCCTCCACTAAGTTCCCTATTTCTCTTGTATAAATTTCTTAACTACGTATTTTTATGAGGACAACGGTGATAACCCGATTTTTATTATACAACTTTGGATTTTAGTTTTCAAATTCTTTTCTCGAAATTTTATCACTGCGGTTAATCGTATGATATTTTTCCTAGTTTGTGATGAATTTATGAATTTTTTCCAAGAACGAAGTCTGGACAGTGCGACTGATCGGAACCGGTGCACACTGTCGGTGGATTAATTGGTTGCAGAAAGAATCGGTTGGGCGGCCATGTGTATGTATTGATTGAAGTAGGACACCCCTATTGATTTTGGCTCTTACCGTGTCTTCAAATCATCCATATTTTGTTTTTATATGGACACTAAAATGCATAACTTTATGTGTTAGGCTTCATGCATGTACCCTCCATTCTGTCGGTAGCTCTATGCTTGAGAACTTTTCCCTCCCTCATGTTTCCCTTCTCGGCTCTCATTCCCAAAACACCCAAACAAAATTCCAGGGATGCCTCCCCACGCCCGGTGTCCCATTCCTCGGCGTCTCCTACCTCTCGGTCACCTCTAGTCCTAGTGTCAAACGATAATTAGTGCACGTGGGAATTTGCGATACACACGTTAAAAGTCAGTTATGAATATACATTGGTTACAAAATTCATTGTTAAATGTTTTTGGTGAATTATGATTTGCAAAATGGATCAATATGATACGTTGATTATATGGAAAATAGATGTACATCTTGTATGGAAGCATCATAGTGCATTATAAGCACAATTCAAGAATGAAATTTTAAAGATAAACATGGGATCGATTGAAAAGGAAAAAAAAGAGAACGAAATGTATTGTTCGTTTTGGTAAAATATTTGGGCGTTGAGTGTTTGACGCCTAATGAGAGGATATATCCGGGTATCCTATGGACTTGATATCATTTCCCAATGGTGGGGTCGCTCCCCCAAATATTACCGGTGTCCGCCCATAAAGATATTATAAAGGTTTGTCAGTTTGCTGAATAACGGCATTATGATTAAATTCCTTTTTGACAGTTTTGAGCCTAAGTAACTGCATTAATTATTGAGTATTTCACGGTTTGCAAGCTCAAGCCTGAAAATTATATATGTTTAAAGGTGATTTTTGTTTAAACTATTCCCAGGTTGATTATGGAACCTTTGTATATCGTAAACAGGGGTAAAAGCCGGCTCTATGAATATCTGTGGTTATTGATTAATGGTTGCTGCTACTACTATTTTAGGTAATTTAGATTCATTTGAAATAAAATTAAGGTGCTCCTAAATTGTAACTCATTTTGTAATAGTGGTGTCAATAGTTGTGGGTCACAAGGTTGTAATAAAATATCGATTGGTTAATAGTATTCTTGTTGCATTTTTTTTAGAGGAATAGGAAGAATTTCATTAATAAAGACTATATTACAACCTACCGAATTCAAATGAAAACAGCCACTACAACAAAATCGTGCTACGGCGGGGAAAAAAATTCGTCGCTAAAGCATCAATTTTCCTCGCCTAAGGTATTAGCGAGGAAATATTTCCTCTCCCCTTATCCTCGCCTATACTGCGTCGCAAAAGGTTTTTGCGAGGAAAATGATTTTTCCTCGCCTATTGTAGACAATTAGCGACAAAAAATTTCCTCGCCATTTCTAAAAAAAATTTGTCCGGCGCCTGATACAACCGTCTACCAACAGCAACTTGCGAGGAATATTTTTCTCGCCAACTACATTTTTGGCGACGAAACTTTTTGTCGCTAATTGTAGCGCATTACAAAAAAAATTATGCACTCCCAAGCTTTCTTCTTTGCTTCCGCGAGAGTTCGAACCTGTGATCTCTTGAATGTTGCGCCTAACACCTATCCATCGTAACAACCTTCCATTTCGTTCCATATTTGGACTATTTAATATATATAATAGTTTTCGTACTTTTTTCACGACAAATATAAGTTTCTTAAGCATTACTAGTGTCCAAGCGGTTTGAGGTTTTTTGGCGTTGCAACATATTTTTTTGGCTAAACATCTTCAATGGCCTATGGATTTTTGATAATAACTTTTGTTGTACTAATAATATTTTTTATTGTTCTACTTTTTCTTAGATCTGAGTATGTAGTTGTTACCGACTGAATGATATTAATAATTTTTTTTATATTTTGATCTGATTATTTGTATCGAAGAAAGAAATTAAAAAAGTGGATAAACTTTGGATCAAAGTTTAAAAAATTAACATAAGCTAACCTCATGATTACATAATTTCTGAACTTTTTCCGTTTTGAGTGATTTTCTTTTACTGTTTTTCATAATTTTTTTATTTTTTAAATTTAGTTCGTCAAGACCACTAATTACAAAAAAAGAAATGCAACATGATACTGAATTGTATTTGACCTTCGAGTTAATTTAACTAGTGGAAATAAAACAATAAAAAATTTGCTTAGGTGGACACTAAATTCATAATTGTGATTTTTGCAAATCTACGTTAAAGCGAGATTTGATAATTGTATAGGTAAAGTTCAATTTATTTTTTAAATAAAATGCCAACATCAACAAAAAATATATTAAGTACATAAAAATCATAAGCAACAAAATAAAAAACCAAACTATATAAAGGAAATACAAATTTCGTTGCCAACGTGTACCAATTTTTCAAGGAAAGCCATATTGATTATCTTGGAATATGTTACTGAATTGTATTTGACCTATAAGTTTAATTTAACTCGTGGGAATGAAACATCCCAAAACCACTTAGGTCGATGCTAAATCTATTATTATGATTAATTGTTAGATTTTACTTTAAAGCACGAATTTTACTTCAATTAGAGGTAGAATTCAATTTATTTCTTAAATAAATCACCAAAGCATTTTTTCAATAATTTCTAAGTATTCTATGTATAGTAGATATAGATGTCTAATTTATTTCAAAATAGCACCAGTTATTTAAATAGAAATTAATTATTAGAAGTGACAAGGAAATACAAATTTTATCACCAACGGGTACCTTTTGGCGATGAAATCTTATTTTCCTCGCAAAAAGCTGCTCTTCTGCGACGAATATTTCCTGGCCAAATCTAATATTTTTGGCAACGAAAGATGATTTCGTCGCAAAAAAGCATCTTTTCTCGAGGAAAATATGCGTTTCCTCGCCAAAAGGTACCCATGTGGCGACGAAATCCGATTTCCTCCCCAAAAGACCCATTTGGCGAGGAAATTTGAATTTCGTCGCCAGATTTTGTCGCCATAGGTAGTTTTTGTTGTAGTGAGCTGAGAAAGACAAAGTAAAGACAATAAACAAAACACACAACCAAATCAAGTGAAGGTTTTATTCAGCCAAAAATTGAGCCGGCAGCCTTTTGTGAGAGATCTTGCCATACAAAATGTCAATGAACAGCTATCTCGGTAGTTCCACAATTGACCTGCAGGCTTCCCTGCAGAAACTGTCCGATAATGTTTAGAGTCACATAGTACCCCAGGTCGAGAGTACTGCGACACGGTTAGACATCGTGCAACTAGATGGCCCAAGCCAACTATAGTGCTCTAAAACCGGTAGAGAAACTGCTAGAAAGAGATGTAACTGTGAAAAAAAAGAAGAAACTGCTGCGGAGAATGCCGATTCATCTGTGGTGATCTCCCTGAGCTTATTTGCAATTAATTGCAACAAAATGAAACCTACCACCCCAAACGTCCACCACCCAAGAAGCCAATCCGAATGTCGACGAGCTAGACTCTGCAACTCCCATTCAGCCAAACCAATAACCACCATCGCCACAGGCTTCATCTGATAACCAAAGATTCAGCGGATCAGATCCTAACACCCCGTGTAGCCAGATGAGCCAAAAGATAACCCTTTAAAGCAACTGGACGGACCGATACAAAACCTAAACCAGCGCACGTGTGTGAAAGTAACAGTACTATTAAAAGACCCTTAACAAGCATGCATGATGAAAATAGAAAGATATTAATCTATTCTCATTAAAAAAAAGAGTACTACGAAAGGGCATACAGAAATGCACAAACAAACATTACCTCAACCACAATCGTGAAACGATCGCAACGGAGACGGTGCTGTTTCAATCGGGGAAAGCTGCTCGACGGGGAAGGGGAAAAGGGAGGGGGAGGTCGAAACAACAATATGCAAGAACAGGTTCTCGATGGGGAAGGGGAAAAGGGAGGGAGAGGTCGAAACAGCAACATGCAAGAACAGGTAAAAAAACAAAGCTGTTTTTGGAAAGACCTTAGACATGCATATATGCAAATGATATTTTTCAAAACTATGAAAGTACTACGAAAGGTATACGGAATGCACAAACAAACATTGCCTCAACCTAAATCGTGAAACGATCAGAATGGAAAGTCCAATCGGGGAAAGCTGCTCGACGGGAAATGGAGAGGGAGGGTGAACAACAACATGCATGAACAGGCCTAATGCAACCATACAATCATAAACACATGAACACATGAGCACATGCAACAATAACTAAATGATCCGTCCAGTGGCAACGACTAAGAAAAACACCATGGTATTACTCCACCATGTACAGAAAATAGGTTAGCTCTGAATGTACTTTGTTAAATTTAATGGTTCAGCTTTCCATTTAAACAAAATTGATTATTTTTAGAAAAATCGAACAAAGGTGGTTTTTATAGAGGCCTGGGGTGATCCAGAATCATTGGCCGGTCATGATTTCAAACCCTCCGGGTTGGGTCGTGACAACAACCAAGTAATTTGTCACATTATGTCTTTATCCCTCAACTTTTATCCACCAATATCAACTACCAAACAAACTCTTTCTTAGCTCATTTCTTCTTCTTATTAACAAATCTCCCCTTATATCATATTCACCTCTCATCCCCCTTTAATATTCCCTTTTTCCTTATTCGCCCAGCAAACGGATGTTAATTAAGCAAGTTCAATCACATTTTGTGGTAAACTTATGTTTATCGTTTTGTTCACATGAGGTAGGTGAGGTGTGTATTCAAATCAATCAAACACAATATCAGAAAGGAATCAAGAAAAGGCTTCAATGGAGCAAAACCTGCTCGTGAGTTCATTTTGGATGTAGTTTAGGTGTCCTTTTTTGTAGGGGGTGTTCCGCTAAGAGAGTTTTTTTTGGTTTCACGACTTTTAATGTGATATATTGTGAGAGAGTTATTGTCTCAATTTTAGAAATAAATTAGTTTTTTGACTTTTTTGAATTAACGGAATAGGACCTTAATTTTCTTGTGGGGTTTGTTCAATGGAATATTATTCCAACCACCACTAGATTTTCATAGACTGTCACAACGTCGGTGGTCAATATCCTACATTGCAATTGCACTCTTGCATATAAGGACGGCATGAATAGAACATTAGCTTCAGACAATTATTAGCTAGGCCTAGTAAATTAAACATTATTACTTTTTCCTGTTTTAGCAAATTACCAATCAGCTAGTTAGGGAAAAAGTAGAGCTCCAAACCATGCTTTCTCTACTTTGTTTTTTCTGGGTGGTAAATAATGATTGCTCTACTTCTTTAGGCGAACCAAATTCTGCCCACTTTCCACGTGTCCTCTATTGATTTCCCATCACTAATAATTTATTACTCTCTTTTTTACGGGCTCTTATCGGTTAAAATGATGTATGTCCCGTTAAAAAGTTATGTCCTTACCAGTGTAGGGCTCACTAAATAGTGTATTGCAAGGATGAGCCCTACACCATTTCAATTAATAAGAGAGAGGGTAATGTTCATCCTCTTTCCAGGAGGGTGAACAAATCGCACTCTCGATAGTGTAGGATTTTTTTTTATAGCAACTCAGTATCCGACCAATGAATTGACTAATTCCGTGGAGAGAAATATTATCAACGACCTCCAAACTTTCATGGCAATGGCTTACAACCACCTAAACCATTGGTTATTTCAATTAAACACCTGTACTTGGCTGGCGGTATTAAATTCGACACCTGGTGTCAATTTCCGTCAATTTGCTAAGGGAAAGTGCACAATACCTAACATATTTCGACACTGAGATTGCTATATTTATGCTGAGATATGAGCCATCATGTGTTTAATTGGAATAAACAAAAATTTAGGTGATTATGAGACATTTGGGTATCAGTCAGGGGGGCTTTTAAAAATTTCCTTTAGTGGGTCAATTTCACCTTTTCCGAATGGCAAATTAAAGCCGGACATAACCCTGTATGGATTGACTCAATATACATGAATTGATAGTAAAAGACTTCATGAAATCCCTAGTTGTGAGGTAACTATCACTGTGCCAACCCCGTAAAGATTCTTGATAATGTAGGTACGTATTTGTTGCCGTTGAAATTGTTGGTTATATGCCAAAGCAAAACCAAAGGCCGCAGAATGAGCTTGTGGATGAATTACAAAGATTTCACAAAGAAGAAAACCTCCCCATTTACTGAGCCAAAGTGGGAAAATAAACAGGGACATAAGAGCAAGCCCAACAAACTCCCTAAATTGGCTCCCATCCCTATTTTAGGGAGCCAAACCCCAATATTAGGTTCCAACAAACTCCCTAAACCCCTCCCTAAAATACAAAAATGAATAGTGCCTCCCTAAAAACCCCCCCATTTAGGGAGGCACTATTCACTCCCTACCCATTTTTTTATTCT
>JAXBDA010006124.1:0-21755 GCA_036023075.1 Gaultheria prostrata | reverse complement strand
TATGGAAAGGAATGCTATTGCATAAAGGAGACCAGTATAGGAAAGGATTCCTAATGAGAATAGGATCCTTGGACAACCAGCACCCTGCATCTATAAATAAGGTACGATACCCATGAAGAAAGGTACGTTGTAATTCGTGTTTACATGTTTTGCGTGATTTTCGGTTTCCTTCTAGTACGTGATACTAACTCAAGCATCGGAGGGCCTTTGCCACGAAGGGCAAAGGTGCTCTAACGGCTCTCTGTCTTTCAGGTTTAGGGGCGTTATACAGATCCCAGAATTTTGCCCTCTACAGTTACATGTCTCGTGTCTCATTTTTCCGGATCAGCTTATGCATATGTATTGATAGATTCTTGAGATCAATCTTATCGTTCACGACTCCATTTGCAGGAGGCTATTTAATGGACTTTCAAATCTAAAACCTTATAAGAAAATAAATACGTCAAAAGTGCATTATGTTAGATTTGCTTAGGTTTTAAGTGGGGCATTCGCTACTAGACGGTGGAATTTAGTCACCTACATTATCAAAAAAAAGTCATCATGCATCAAAAGTGCATTTTGTGAATTGTCCAAGTTAAAATAATGGGATTTTATTACTCCTACATAAGATGAGGCAAAAGGGTTTTCATCATATGAGATCCCAAATCCCAAATCCCAATTGTCTATCAAAAGGTCACCAGAAATATCTTGTAATATCTTAAATAGCTGACAAAGAAAATAAAAATAAAAAACGAAAAAAAGGAGAAGAAAAAGTAACCAAATAAACTTTAAACCAAAGTGTCAATTGGGTTATCCCATCTGATTAGTTTAAATAAACAATAAATGAATAAACTAATAACATGAGAAACTAATTAAATGTGGTCGACACTGCTACGCATATAAAACGCAGGGTTCAGAAAATGTACAGACCGCGCTTGGAGATCCACTTTCAGATCAAACACGAAAATCCACAAGTGGGTCCTCGAGCGCGATCAGTACATTTTTTGGACATGGGGTCGGTACCCGAGTGCAATTTTGTTGACCTTCCCTAAAAGAGGGTCAACAAAACCCGCCCCACCACAAAGTGATGTCATGCTTAACTCAACAATACACTTTTTTGGGTAAATACAACAATACACTTTTTGGTAAGCATGACATCACTTTGTAGTGGGATCCACGCTATTTCAACCAATAGGAGGGGAAGGATCAACAAAACTCCACTCGTCGGTAGCCTCGTTTTGTTCCTAATTAAGTAGGCCCTACTTTAATTTCCTTCCTAGTTGACTCGAATATATCTCGACAGTGATGTTTAATTCTAAGGCTTCCATGACTTGAATAGCATCTTTTTTTTAGCCGATTATCAACTTGTCCAAATAAATACAACTTCCATTTGGCCTCTATATACTGATTTGATGAATCTAAATTGTACCTTTCAAATCTCATTCTCAATAGAATGAAAATACATACTTTTCAAAGTCATACGTTCACGTATACGTACTGCATTAACTTTACATATATTTCCTTTCACTTTCTCATTAGACAAGCTGTATCACCGAACGATTCTAGGCCAAGAAATGGTTGGGCAAAAAAGAAAAGAAAAACAGCGCTATATACGTGACCGTGCTCCACGGGTTTTTCTCTATGGTCTTATTGTTTGAATGGTCTTGAAATATTTTTAACATTTTAATGACCAAGGGAATATACTTGTTTCGCGGTTGGATTCTCATATTCAGATCATGAAAATTTATGCACTATCGTCCCATTTCCCTCCTGAGAGTGAGTATCTAGTTTATTACATATTTCAAAAGTTCTGTAACATATTTGGATTTTAGTTCTAAGAGCTCATCTTACTATTTATGTAATTTTGTATGTCTCTTATTTTTTAACACACGATGCAAGTGGTGGGTTTTTTTGTTTTTTTTTAGTACCTTATTAAAGCTTGAGATCAACAGAATTCGAACGTCGAACGTCGTTGGACCAGCAAAAAAATTGGTAAAGATTGCTATAACCAGGGCAAGCCGTAGTTTATCCTGGATTTATACACGAATATGTAAGTATGTAACACATAAGAGACCACACACATTTTTATTTTGTGTTGTAATATGTGGACAATCATGATCTGAAATGTAAGAGACAAATTATTTCCCATGCCATGTGACAGAATTTAGGAACAGCATCTCTTAGAATTACAGTTAAAGCAAACTCAAAATATTCCTTTAATTGGTTGGTGAATGTGCTAAACTTGTTGCCTTCCGGCTACTGGGTGCTCTATGTCCACGCGAGCAAACGAAACGAGCCAAGCCGAGGTTTGTTTGTGCTCGCGCTCAGCTCATTTACTAAATGAGCCAGAAACTTGAGCTCGAGGCCAGCTGTATAGGAGCCAAATTTTGGAGTGTTGAACTTGACTTGTTTACTAAACAAGTCTAAAAGTTAAGCTTTAGCTCTGCTCGATTACTAAACAAGTCGAGCAAAGCCTCAAAACTCCTTGCGAGTAGTTCAGTTCTCTTGCGGTCCTAGAATAGCCTGCTGAATTTTGTGGGTGGGCCTGCTAATAATGATAGCAGGGCCCAAACAATTGGGTTGTCATTAAACTAGTGGAAGTGGAGGAATGTGTTTTATCTCCTGGGCTTATGATCCAAAAGGATTGGAGAATAGAAATAAGAGCATCACCAATGAGATAATCAAAACATCTAAATAACCAAAGTTAACAATATTTGTCTAAAAATTGGCTCATGTTGGCATAATTAAAGATAACAACCTTTTACCCAATAACCAAATTTTGACATTTGGATAATCAAAAGTAACAACATTTTCTCAATAACCAAAACTCAATAACCAAATTTTGGGGACCACACCCTATTTATAAGTCTTTTTTGGTAGAATGAATTCAAAAGTAACAACATTCTCCCTCCATTTTTCAAATACTTAATTTTTTTGCACTTTCTCTAAAAAATTTGAAATTATGAATAATAATAATTAAAAAAAAACATGTTCAAGATTGGTCTCATTTTAAAGGTATTGTAAATATCTTTTAAATAGAACTAATCTTATAGAAAATATATATCTATAAATTTAAAGTTGTGCCCATTTTATGAATAAAAATAGAGTGAGTAACTTTTTTTTATTATGGACACAAAATACCATTGTGACACTCCACATTGTTAACTTTATAAATATCTTGTATGGATAATCAAAATCTGATGTGACAACTTTTGATTATTCAGTTTTGGTTATACCACTGGTACTGGTGATGCTCTAAGGAGTCAGAGAATTGCTAGTTTGAATTTAAAGATCTTAATATGGGCTGATGAATTGGGCTTGGGTATGGGCTCATGTAGGCTTAATTAAGGTCTCGTTCTTTTTTTTTTTTTTTTTTCAATCGATAGAAGAGAGATCAATTACATCATCACATATGAAGTACAAAGTACCAACCCGGGACACTACATGAATTGTGAGAGTCCACGAGACAACCAAACTCAACAACTTAACCAATACAAGAAATAAGCCCGTTAAATGGTAGAAACAAAGAAAGGAAAAGCCCCTGTACGCATCCGGGGAGATTCGAACTCCTAACCTCCTAGTGAGATACAAGAGCCCTGGCCAACTGAGCTAGCCCCAGTTGGTTAAGGTCTCATTCTACTAAGTGGCTTTTTGGCGTTTTTATTGAGTTTTTTTAGTTGATTTGTTGTGAGAGAATGATTTATCTCGACAAACGTAATAAGCCAAAAAAGTCAAAAAAAAACTCTTATAGCACTTCCTTGAACCATTCGCCTTCAAGTCTTATAAAAAAAGGGTGATTCTATTCGCAACCCACTATTTACTCCATACAACCCATTTTCACTATTTTCCCCATGCAACCCACTATCTACTCCATACAACCCACTAAATTCACCTAAACTTCTCACAATACCCTTCATCTTAAAAAAACCCCTAAATCTTCTCTACCACCCATTGCCACCACCAGTCAGTGCTACCACCGGTCGCCACCACCACCCGTCGCCACCATCCGCCGCTGATCACCCAAGTTGCAGTGCCGTTCGACACAACCGCCATGCAAGCAAATTGTGAAAATTAGATTTCTGCTCTATATATCTATTTCGGTATGTAAATGTCAAAATACGTCATATTTTTCGACAAGCTAAAGTCGCAAAAAATGATGTATTTCGACATTAGTTTGTCGAAATTTATGCTGTCAAATTAAAAAATTGCCTAAGTATCTACTTCGGTTTCCAAACATCGAAATGATGTATGAAATTCAACATTAGTTTATCGGAAATCGTAATGCATTTCGACATTAGTTTGTCGAAACGTATGCTATCAAAATATGAATTTTCAAAGTATCTATTTCGGTGTCCAGATGTCGAATATGTGCACATATTTCGGTGTGTCAATGTCGAAAATATAGTCGTTTTTCAGGGTGTGAATGTCGAAATTATGGGTTATTTTTTCCAGTCGAGTTTTTAGTATTCAAATGGACTCATTTCATATTCCTTTGATTTACAAAGGAACAGTGAGGAAAAAGAAGGAAGTAGCGAGACGGGTTGAACGAAGGAGGTGGAAGGAGGTGGGGTATGGCTGGTGGTGATGGGTGGCGGCCATGGCTGTCAAGGGGATAAAGGGGGAAGGGGGAGGAACAGGGAAGGAGAAGGAGGGATTTTTTAGGGGCATTTCAGTCTTTCTACCGTAATGAAAATTGAGGAGTTTTTTGTGAGTTGTATGAAGTAAATTATGAGTTGTAAATAGAATCACCCTAAAAAAAGGGTTTGTAACATTGTGCCCCCCTAATCATTAAACACCAAAAGAAAATGAAAAAGCACTAACTTTGTATTTTTCTTCCTCATATATTGTCTTTTGAAATTTTCTTTCTACTACAACGAAATGAAAAATAGTAAGAATTTTGTTAAAACCGAAATCAATTAAAGTAGACTAGAATAAAATTACTCAAAAAAGAAGAAGAAGTAGAAGAAGATGTAGTTAAACCCATCATAAAATACAAGTTGAAATTAACTTACGTTTGAAATTTCTCATGTACTGTAGTTAAAAGCCCGATAACTTAAACGGACTAAAATGAAATTACTCATGTTTTATGTTCTTGATTTTCCTATCAAATGATTTTACAGTTTGACAGAAAGATATTGAAAATCATGATAAGCTTTATGTTATTACGGTTTGAATATATCGAAAACCAAGATAGCATCTCTTCTTTACTACTAGTATTTTTCTTTTATTGCTATCTTTTTTGTATGCAAACATATTTGATGAGGATTTTCCAAAATCTATTCTTTGGAAACAAAAAAAAAGGAGCTTTTTCCACACAAACACCAACTTTTTATTATATTTTCCCTCAAAACGAACATACAAAACTATATTTGTAACCAAATTACTGTAATATTTTTTTTTTCCAAATCGGTACAGTAGTCTCGGTTCATTATAAATCCAACAATTTTTTTGAGAAAACCTATGAAGCAAATATATATCCTACTTTTGATTTTGTCGGTACAAAAATTTCCTTCCCTGAAAATATAGTACTATATTTGTATTATTTAAAAATACATTACTGCTATTTGAAAACTAGACATTTCTCTCTCTCTCTCTGTATCAAAAAAATGGAGTCTCTCCTTCACTCCTCACCTCCCTCTCTCCTCTCCAAAAACCCTAATATCCAAACCCCCCTCTCTTTCTTCCCCAAATCCCATTCCCTCTCTTTCTCTCTCCTCACAAACCTCCCTACATTCTCCTCCCTCCGCTTCCACTCCACCCTCTCCAAACCCCTTTCCGCCTCCAGCCGCGACAACTTCACCGGAGATTCCCCGCGAGAGATAACTGACGAATGGGGAGAGAAATCAGGGCCGGAGATTGAGACGCCGACGAAATTACCGGCTGTCGATCCCCCAAAGGACGACGATGAGTGGGGAGGAGGAGTCGCCGTCGGGGCGGCGACGGCGGGGCTTGTTGCGGACGAGTGGGGAGAGAGGGGAGAGACGGAGATTGAGCCGCCCTCGTCGAAGTTTACCGACGTGGATCCGCCAAAGGACGAGGATGAGTGGGGAGAGAGAGGAGGGAGGGAGATTGAGATGCCGTCGTCGAGTTTGCCCGAGGCCGATCTGCCAATGGGCGAGGATGACTTGGGAGGGGTCGGTGTTAATGGTAGTGCTGTGGAGGCGGCAGTGGAGGACGGTACGGCGGAGGAGAAACATGAGATGGAGGATTTGAAGAGGCGTTTGGTTGATATGGTTTACGGGACTGATTTCGGGTTCCGGGCTTCGACCGAGACTAGGGCGGAGATTTTGGAACTGGTAACTCAGTTGGAGGCGTTGAATCCGACTCCGGCGCCCACTGAGGCTGCTGAGATTCTTGACGGGAATTGGGTTTTGGTGTAAGCTCATTAATCTCTTCATATATGTTTTGATTTTGATGCTATCCTTGTAATTGCAGTTACAGCCGAGTAAGCATTTTGTTCTTGTTGTTGTTGAGGGAATTTTACTTGCTGCTAATTGAAAATAAATAGGCCACCACCCACCACATTGAAATTTGCAAGAATTGTGAAACTTAGGATAGCTATTTGTTACCAACGAAAGTTGTCAAAACGGAATGCATATTGTGAATGTCCTTCTCTATATTGTATGGGGATATGCATTTCGTCTTATATACAGTATCAAGAGTGAATTCTAAGTCAAAAAACAGTTATACGCCATGTTAAATGCAATTGCCTATACCAAAAAAGACTTAGATGATACATTATATGGGTTAGTAAAAAAATTTATGGCGTCACGTATTGTGTATCACATCATGAATCGTATAGGTATCACAAAAGTAGTTACTTTGGCGTAAGATGTGGTTAGAGAAACGTATCGATTTTACCTCTAAAGTTTCTGAGTCAAAAGATATGTATCGTTATTATATGCATATTGTAAGATTTCTTTAAACATATTTTACGTTTATAGGTATGTATCAATTTTGCCTCTACCTGTATCGTATAGTAAGGTTATAATCGTAAGATTCTGACAACTCTGATACGTTTTCAAAATGTGGATAAATACACAACTTAAACTAGAAGATGTTTGATAAGCAGACAGATCCAATTGCTTCATATTGTAACTCAAAGCATGAATCCGGGGACGGGCAGAGCTATATAAGGGCTGGGTGGAGCTATATTATATGGGGGTATGCATTTCATCTTATATACGTTATCAAGAGTAAATTCTAATTCAAAAACCATTTACACCCCATGTTAAATGCAATTGCCTATACCAAAAAAGACTTGGATGGTACGAAATTCCATGTCCTCTACCATTATATAGGTTACTGAAGAAATTTATGGTGTCACATGCCGTGTATCACATCATGAATCGTCTAGGTGTCACAGAAGTAGTTACTTTGGTGTAAGATGTGTTTAGAGAAACATATCAATTACTATCAAGTCTTGTAACCACTATTTTATAACTTTACTAACTGAAGGGGTTATTTTGATGTCTGTATATACTGAACCTGTAACAAATTCAATTTCATGAGATGAGAATAATCTCTCAGATGTAGAACTTTGACAATGTTTTTGGTCATTAAAGGATGAAAATGAACTATTCAGCATGCAATGCTAGTAATGGGGCCATGACACACCACCTATGAAGCACTGACACTTCTAGAGGTCGCCATGTTCATGTATCGGACACGGGACACGCACGACACACGTGTCCCATGCGGGGACACACATGGCGTGTCCCTTAAATTAAATTATATTTTGGAGGGGGACACGTGGGGGACACGGCATGGACACGCCTATCCTAAAAATACACTCTCTCTCGCTGTGTATATGTATATATATGTACATATGTATGTACTCATATATATGTTTTCGTTGCTTTGTGGGTGTATATCTTACATATATGTGTGTGTACCAATATATATACATGTTTCTAACAATGTAGATACCTTACATATCAAAAGAAAAGTGTATTTATCTATGCATAAAAACTGTTACTGCATACATACATCATATATTTACATATATAATTAATTAATTATTTATTTATTTATTTTTGCCGTGTCCCCCGCCGTGTCCGTGTCCATTTTTAGAATTTTCCGTGTCCCGTGTCCGTATCTGTGTCGGTTTCCGTATCCGTGTCAGTGTCCGTGCTACATAGCACACCACCTTATCATTGTCATAAAATCCACTTTTTTTCTCGGTTTTGTAAAGGGATGTTGGATTACTCTTATATGCAAGTTGAAAAGCTATAATCTATAGACCGACATTTATGCATTAAAATCAATTGTAGTGCTTTGATAAAACATTGTATGATGAATATGTTTACGCTAGTGTCGTAAGTTGTGTAACTGTTGATTTTATTTTCTTCACTGGGATGCCTGGAGAGCAATATGGTGAACGTACAGCAATAAACTTGACAGTGTGGTCTTTGAAATATTATCTGGGCAGTGTACTTAAAACTGATCTTTAGTTTACTTTTCATTCATCAGGTACATGGCATTTTCTGAGCTGCTGCCAATTATTGTGGCTCGCACCACCCCTTTGCTGAAGGTCGAAAGTATTTGCCAGGCAATCAACACCAGTAGCCTTACCATAGAGAACACCACCAACTTGTCCAGCCCTTTTGCCACGTTCTCCTTCAGTGCCTCTGCCACCTTTGAAGTTTGTACTCCTACTACAGTACAGGTACTCTTGATTACAAGCACGATTGATTCCATAGATTTATACCTAAAGGCGCTCGCTCCCAAGCACCCAAAAATAAAATGTGCAAAAACTGGAAAAGAATCATATAAAGCTGATTTTATTGTGGCAGTCCATTACTGTATATCTGAGTAGGAAAATCTTAAGACTTTTTCTTAGAACTGAAATCTATGTCACATGAGCTTCTTTTTTATTCGGAATTTATATGGACTTTTTCTAAATGCATGATGTGGCTGTTTACTGGGATAAATGGCAGGCCTGAGTTGACATCCACTCAACAAGTATATCCGGGAATTCAAGTTTTTCGTATACCAGTGTATAAACTCTATTTTTCACACTTCTACCACACTTTCACAGATTCTGATTATGAGGCTTTCTTAATCCAGACTCTACAATCTACAATCTACAATTCAGTCTCTATAATCCACCAAATTAATCTATGCTAAACACCCACTATGCATGCTATGTCGTGGAGAGACTCTTTCAAGTTTAGTACCCGTGGGCCGTGTCAAACACTCTACATTGGTTATCAAACAAGAAATGTGTCCAGCAATTTTGTTGGGCATTCACCTACAGGCTACAACTATTGTATAATGCATGATATGATTTATAAAAGATTGTAAATACTACTACTTATCTACAAAAAGCCTTATGAGCCTATGATAGATGAATGTACTCTTAATACCTTTTCCTTGACTTGAAAATGACTTGAATCTGACCCTATGCACTCGACACTCGTACACCAGTCCATGTAAATGTAATTCTTTTCAAAATGATGGGTATACTTCTCTCCTTGAAAATTGGAGAACTTCGCCCCAGTTCAAATGAGTAAGAGTAAGATCACTCTGCATGAAAACTGAAAACTGAAAACTTTTGCAGGTTGAATTCAAGGAAGGAAGCCTGCAGCCTCCAGAGATCAAGTCGATCATCGATCTCCCAGATAAAGTTGATATTTTTGGGCAGCAAATTGACTTATCCCCAGTCCTACTATCTCTTAACCCACTGCAAGAGGCTGTGGCAAGTATAGCTCGTGCTATTTCTGGTCAACCTCCACTTAAAATTCCCCTTCCCAGTGGGCGGGAAAAATCCTGGCTCCTTATGTCATACCTTGACAAGGATTTCCGGATATCAAGAGGGGATGGAGGCCTATTTGTGCTTGCTAAAGAAGGAAGTCCTTTTCTAAATCAGTGACCAGGTACTTCAATACGGATTAAAATTCAGAAGGTGTATATTTATCTTTACTTTTCCATTTATAGTGGCAATTTTTTGTATTTACCATTTTGTACCCCAATACGAACGTCTCCTTTTTTCATCATCTAATAAAAGAAGAGGTCACGCCCAAGTTGCTTAATTTTATCCTGGATATTTTTATTTGCAATCAGCTACTAAGTGGGAACTGGGAAGGGATGAAGTTTTGTGATCGCAAACCAATCAACTTAGATGGTTAAATGTGAATTCTGTGTTTCCTTGAGACTTTGATTATCCTAGAATGTGGTTGAAGATGGATCGATGTGTGTTTTCTTTTAGTAGCATTTTAGCCTCTGTTTGTTTCACGCTAAGATATTACCATAAATAAATATGTTCCGTGTTATACTCGTTTTCTGCCGCACGATATGGATTATTTAACGAAAAAATGCTAGCGCGATCAATCTACTTTTTCTTTATTATATATATATTATTGTAGAATGGGTTTTCATGAGGAAGCCCTTGGATGCGACATGTGGCATGAGCTAAAGTCAAAAATAGAATTTTTAAAATGAATTTATCTTGGAAGAAGACAATACTTTTTTGTACGGATATAGAAATGAAAATTTTAAAATAGAAGCAATATACGCTTTAGACAATAACACATTTTTTTCACTTACCCAAAAAAGAAATATTGACAAATTAATATACATATGGATTCACTGATCACATTTAAGATTACGGAAGGTATATATTCATCTATCAAACTATAGTCAACGCTTTGATTGTAAAAAACAATTTGTAGAGTATAGTCAACACTAATTGATTATTTGGTAAGGTGAATATTTGGTAAGTGATGAACCTCTCTCTCCAACGATATTTTCCCACTTCAAAAGAACAATGGAATAGAAAATTACTGTCATTCACAAAATCATACTCCCTCCGTCTATTTTATAGTGTGTACATTTTTATTTTGGGCTATCCCTTAATAAGTGTGTTTTGAAAAGTTAATGGGTACATTTCTATTTTGCCCTTAAAAGTAGATTTCTTTTTAAAAAGTTAGTGGGTATTATTATATTGATAATGATAAGTAATAGAAAGTAGATGTAAAAGTTGTAAAAGTTGATGTGAAAGAAAAATAATTGGAATTTCCAGGTAACGCACTTAAAAAGGGACGGAGGGAGTATAACTTTAAAATTATAAACAGTAAGTAGAGAGGGACTAATTAGTCTTATTTCCTTATCAATAGTCAGTAAAAGGAAACGATGAAATACTAATCACAACTATCCGGCAATTTGAATACTGTAGTTTCCGTATTAATGTTTTGTAAAAGAACAAGAAATAAATAAATTATGTCATGAATGATAGTTTTGAATTTCTTTCCTTCACCATATTTTTATTTTCTCCCTCAAGGTTTCCAAACTGCTAATTTGAAGTTTGAGTTTGAACCTATAAATTTTGAGTTTGTGGGTGGATTCTGCAAAAAAACAAAAATAGTTGATCTATGATCTTTACGTTTTTTGATCGCATGTGATCTCTTACAATCTGTTTTTTTTTTTTTGCAGGATCTTTTACAGGGACCAAGAACTACGGCCTATGCGCGTCTTTACTAACCAATTAACTTGACAAGCTTCATTATACACGACCATATTTTCTTATCGACGTGAACACGACGCTGGAGACAATAGAAATGCAGTCAATTATTTAATTTATTTTCCTTCAAGATGCTGGCAATTATTTTCCTCGGCCGATTGGGTTATTCAAATTTTACTTATTTATGCAACACAAGATAAATACCGTGCTACAGAGAGCTACCTTCATCTCTTTTGTTCCATTACATCTTTTTATATGGCACGATGCTATACATTTGGCTTTGTTAATTAAGGGTAAAAGCAAGCTATCAAAATTATTTGGTGCATTGGATTGGATAGCTTCATGTTTTTTTTGCTTGGCAAAAGAAAAGAGTTTTACAAAAGCTCGATAGGGTACATCAAGAGAAGGAAAAACAAAAGTGATACCAAAAGACTCATATATATAAAAACAAAAACAAAAACAGAAAGGGAAAACCCAACGAAAAAGTTGGATAACCAATCTCAGAAAGAGAGAAAAGAGACAAGTACCATTACAAAAAGTTGGACACCCAAACTCTGTAGTGTAGGGGTGCAATACCGAAACAATCAACTTTTTATTTTTATTTTTATAGATTTATTGGTTATCAATTAGCGAGAAGTTTACTTTTTCATTTGAATATACAACTCTTTATGATAAACAAGTAAAGCCATTTACAAATCTTCTCAAAATGTGTAGTTTACTTTTTCATTTGTATGAGCTTTATGAATAATACAACCTTCATGGGAAACACGTAAAGCCATTTATACAAATGTTCTCAAAATGTGTAGTTTACTTTTTCATTTGAAAATGACAACTCTTTAGTAGAAATAAAAAAAGACCAAGAATTGGGACGGAGAGAATTTATCTTTTATTTTTTGAAAATTAAATCAAAAGTATAATATCTTTTCAAGATTCACATAAACCCAGTGCACTTGAATTCGTCCCGTGCATAGCACGGATTTGCTGCTAGTTTACTATTATAAGCAAATGTAGTTAGGTTGGAAAGCCTCCAATCCTGAGTTCTCAAAATTCTGTTTTTTTAAATAACGAAATTGAGAGAGAGAGAGAGAGAGAGAGAGAGAGAGAGAGAGAGAAAGAGAGAGAGAAAGAGAGAGAGAGAGAGAGAGAGAGAGAGCATTGAGTGAGATTTTTGGGAGGTGGAGTTTTTTTTTATTATAAAAATAACACTTCGTAGTTTTGATTTGTTTTCATTGTGCCTTATATTTTTCACAATTGAGAATTAATTTGTTAGAAGCGTTGCGCTCGTTTAATGCACTAGATAACACTTCATAAGGGGAAAAAAGATTTCACAGACGTTTTTTCCTGTCCCCGTGAATCGAATAGCCACGCTAGTTTTTTTTTTTTTTGACAAGATCAAAATTTCATTAGATAATTAACCAGATACATCTTTGGAAATAAGAACTTCTAAGGCGGGCGGAATACAACCCGGAATCAACAAAACATTCATGCTAAGACAAGAAGAGGCAAGCCAATGAGCTACTCTATTCGAATTTCTATTACACCAAAGAAAGGACCAATGTCTACCGGAAGCCCAGGCTTTGATATCCTCGACTATAGCTGAAATTTTCCAAGGACAAGGAGTGCAAGGCTCATGAAAACATTGAATGAGGGTTTGACAGTCAGAGTCAAAGACTACCTGCTCATAGCCTTGATCCAAAGCAACAGTGCATGCTATACGAAGTGCCCATGCTTCGATGGAGATAGCAGAAGTAGCAAGGACCTTACCAACTTTCCAGAAGAGGGCTTTTCCACCGCTGTCTCTGGCAACAATGCCAAATGCAGCCTTGCTGCGGGAGGAAGAATAGGCTCCGTCAGAGTTGAATTTCGTCACAGAGGTCGAGGGAGGGATCCATTTGGGCTCGCGAGGGGCTGCAGTGGTATCCACTCTAGCACTGGAAAAAACAGCAAACAAGTAGTCGCCGTTGGCTATAGAAGCTGTCTCAATTGTATCCTGAGGGATAGGGTGTTTTCCAGTGAAAACGAAGGCGTTACGGGCCTTCCAAATGGCCCAACAAAGTTGAAAAATAAAGGCCACCGTGTCTTTTGATGTTTCTTTAGCGAGAGTGCCACAAAGCAAATTGTCGAGCCATTGGTCAGCAACAGAAATAGGATGGTCCAGGATCCAGAATGCTTTGCCACTCCCAAACCAAACCGCACGGGTCCATGGACAATGGAAAAGGAGGTGTTCAATGGTTTCGGGCTCTCTATTGCAAATAGGGCATAGAGGAGAGGAAGAGCACTTACGATTGTACAGGTTGTTCTTGCAAGCAAGCCAATTACAAGCCACTTTCCACATAAAATGCCGGATCTTTGGTGCAGTATGGGAGGACCACAGGCTGTTCCAAACTGCTCTAGGGGGAGTGTACGAAGGGGAAGCATGGTTGGGCCTGTGGAAGCCCTTTAAGGCACTGTGATACCCAGACTTAACAGAGTAGTTGCCAGACTTGTTGAGGGGCCAAATGAGATGATCTTGGGCTTTGGAAATGCTAATGGGGATAGATACAATAGCTTGCTTCTCTTCGGGGGTGGTATAGGCAGTCAGTTTATCATGATCCCAGGAGAGGGAGGATTGGTTGATGAAATCTGCCACCATAGATAGATTGCAAGTGGTGGGTTTAAGGCTTCTAATTTTCCCTCCATTGAGGGATGGGATCCATTTGTCGTTCCAAAAGTGGATAAGCTCACCATTGCCAACGTTCCATCTTAATTCATTTTGCAGGAGATTCTTTCCTTCGAGCAGGCTAGACCAAAGCCAAGATGGCGTGGAACCTTTGCATGCATCCCAGCAAGAGCTGGTGGGGGAAATAAAGACCTTTGAGGACACGACCCCACAAAGAGTTAGGGTTCTTTCCAAGTCTCCAGAACTGTTTTGCTAAGAGGGCATTGTTGAATGTTGCAAAGTCTTTGAAGCCTAGACCTCCATCACCTTTCTGGATAATCAGTTTGTGCCACGCCCCCCAGTGGATGCCTTTGCTTTGGTTGCTTTTACCCCACCAGAAGTTACTAACAATAGAGTTGAGCTTTGAGCAAAAGGAGGCAGGGGGCTTTGAAGCACATGAAAGCAATTGTTGTTTCCTTTCTCATTCTTCTTTTCAAACTGATACTTAAATTAACAGATACTCTTTTTAATTTGAAATAATACCACTGGCAGAGGGATTTCAGGGGAAAAAAGAAAGCCATAATGAGAAGGAAGAATCACAGGTAATTCGAAATTCGTTATACTACTACGGTAAAAAAATGATCACTTGACCTCAAAAGTAACTCGGACAACTGAAATAGACACAATCTAAAAGAAAGTCTCAATGTAGCTTCACATATCAAACCATATCCCATAACCAGCATCAAGCCTTCTTCCTTTTGGATTTGAGCATTACAAGCCCAATAAAGACGGATAAGAAGCAGAGAAGTGCCACACCGGCGACTACAGGAATGAGAACTGCATATTCTTGCGGAAGAAAGTACTTGTGGATGAAGTGATCACCATCCACAAATGGCTGAAATTGCATAGGAAATCGAAAGTAAGAACAAACTCACTCAAGTTTAGAAGGTAAATGTGAACTTAAAGGAACGTAAACTAACCAGGATGAGGACCCAGAGGGTATAGTAAGTGAATATTGATATGCTGATAAAAGATAACAGAAACCCAACAGCCCTGTCTGCTAATTCCATTATAATACTCCAGAAGATTTGCTGCCTGTGAATAGAATCGGACAACTTTCCATTTAAAGTTCAGAACAATCTTCATGTTTCAAGACGAGGTACATTTCATATGTTATCATGAAAAAAAGGAGAAAAGTGCGGAGTAAAAGTTCTATTGTGTTTCCCCAACTCCCCCACATCCAAACCAAGGGGAAAGAATTTCGAATACCTGTGATGGTAAAGTTCAATCACATGAAAAAGGAATTTGATTTTAGCCCTAAAAAACAGTTTGATACCATCATCATGTTGGTTTAGGCTGTGGATAAACAGGCATCAAATCGACCTTACTAGTTTATCCATATCCAATTCTATGTAAATAGTCTTTCAAAGGAAACTCCAATCACAGGTATTTACCATAGCTATTCATTGGAATCTCCACACACATAAATGATCTTGGATTTCCCACCCCCAGCAGTTCACATCACATAAGGAATAAGATTGTCAAAAGAGAAGCAAGCTTCATGCTCTTTCCTGCCTTACTCTACTCCACTCAAAATATGTGACAGGTCCTCAAGTCCCTATGAAGCACGGGTACCGGTATGGTACGGCACGGGTACGGGATATGGAAAAAACCCAAAAAAAATGATACGGTTGGGTATGTTAGTGTAAATTTTTGTTTCTTAATTTACTATGTTCCATTGCATAAATACTAGTAAAACTCTTACAACAGAGATCTAAAAGAAGAATGGAATGTAAAACTCTTAAAAGAAGAATGGAATGTAATAACGGAGTTAAACCACACTTGTACGTTGGAATAAACTAGCATAATTTCTGCATTCAGTTCACAAACCACAGTTTCCAACATCTTCAAGTTCAACCCATGCGACTTCGTCTCAAGAATTAAGATATTTGAGATCCAAAATAAACAACTACCCCTCCATTAGAAAGAATATTTAGGGATTTGAAACAGGAGTCCAGTGAAGTTTCACCAGTGAGAGAGAGAGAGACCGGAGAAGTCGAACGCAAGTCGCCGGAGCTCAAGCTTTCCGATCTGTAAGTCGGTAACCCTATAAAATTACGTCGTCCTTTTTGTTTTATTAACTTTTAAGGGTTAAGGAAAATTACACTATAGGTCCAACGTTGTATGTTCTTTCATTTGCAACCCTGAATTTTAACAAAAAACTCAATTTTGCCCAAACATACCCAGAAAAGTACCCATCGGCGTACCGACGAAGTACCCGTGCCGTACCCAAAATACTCAAACATACCTGGTACGAATTTTCCGTTCCTGGTACGTTTTCCGTACCCGTATCCGTACCTGGTACTCGTACAACACCATTTTTGGAGTACCCGTGCTTCATAGTCCTCAACCCTTTGAAGGAGCACTCAACCCTTTAAAGACCAGCACACCTCAAACAGTATGGTATCAACTCCGAAGTTTTCTAGCTACCAATCAAGAAGGTGATCATCAGACTCTCCCTCTCGTTTACAACTACACATATACCACCCATAAACAGCATTCCCACAAGGCATCAAATAAGTAGCATTTCCAGAATGTTACTTCTCATACGGCCCTCTGCTAAATGCAACGAGCAACCAGCAAAGTAATGTTCTCATGCCCTATTGATCGAACATGCATATGAACATATTCCTGGTTGTAAATAAGTATTACACGACTTTTTGGCCAGTACGCCTAGACAAAGTAGTGCCAAATGAAACCATACAAGTAACAGTAACCCCTTTTCCATGGGTTGCAATTGGAGTAGCTAAGCAGGTGTAGATACCTATTCATTGAAAGCTAGATAAATCATACTATGCCACCTATCATGCTCTCGACCAATATTCAAACACCAAACACACAGCCATGGCTAGTCAAATGAGAAATGCTACAATTGATTTGGTAACCCATATAAGACAAATGTTTGAGACAGAATCAGAGTTTAACTAAAATCAAAGAATAGCCTGTCCCACCACACCCTTTGGAGACAACCAAAGCATAAGCAACCCAATAATACATTGCTTGAAAGTTATCCTTCCCGGAAAATAACAAAGGAAACAGAGAGCTCACCTGCTTCAACAATAGTTCCATTTAACAGAAACAACAAAAGAGAACAAACAAGAGGGGGGAAATTCCCGGAGTGAAAGTACATGACTTTTCAACTCAAAAGGAACTGTCAAACACTGCAGTAAACAGGGAGTTTAGCCCGTTATTGGACAGAAATTTGCAATGTTGCCAATCGGAACTTGGTTAGATTCCAACTCAACCTTCCCATGAAGGAATATGGATCAGCACCTTTTTCCTAGAAATGAACATAGACATAGGTAGAACAGGAGGCTCAGGAGACCACATCATAGTCGTCTAGTTTCTTCAGAGCTTAGAAAAACCAAAGTTTCTGTTTCTAATGCACTCTTTCAGTTGTTAATTGTTATAAGTTGAAGGGCTAAGATAGTCTCTCTCAGAACAAAAAAGTGACGTCCAATTTTAAACGTAATTATATCATGACTTAGATATCCAGGCTCCACTTAACAGTCTCATCCATAGTTGTTAGCTAAGAAGCACGGATACTCTCCCGGGGCAAACGAATCCGTATCCCGGACGTATTGGACACCGATACGGTCGGATACGTTTCCGATACGTGTCCGATATGTGAAAATTGGTATCCGAATATTTTATTATTTTTTCAGAGTCAGATACGTTTTCCGATACGCTCCGACATGCTCAGATATGCTCCGACACGTTTTCCGATACGCTCCGACACGTTACCGATACGTTTTGGGACACTCTATGGGTCAAAATATAATTTTTTAAACTAAAAATGGGGTAAAAATTGTAATTTTAAAATCTAAATAGAATAATAAAACAATACCCAATAAGCAAGGGGTAAAAAGTGTAATAACACATATATCAGACAAATAAATATTGTTCTTCTTCTCCCTCCAATGTTAAACCCAAATCAGCCCTAAAATTTTTTATTCTCAGTTTTTCTATTTTCTTTTTCTATATTTTCTCAGTTTTTTAGGTATATATATTTAAATTTAGTATTATATAACGTATCCCCAACGTATCGTATCCTAGTTTTTGGAAAAATTACGTATCCGCGTATCCGTATCGTGTCGTGTCTGTATCCCGTGTCCGTATCCGTGCTTCTTAGGTTGTTAGAACCGCACGATTCACGATTCGATTCACGATTCAAGTAAAAACGATACGAATCTATAGGTGAATCAAGGTTTACCAAGAATCAATAGTGAATCATACGATTCACGGTTCGATTCGCGATTCGATTCACGATTCATGCAAAAACGATACGAATCTATAAGTGAATCAAGGTTTTCTCACAATTATTACATTCGACTAATGTGAAATCACTTTAGTGGTTTTACCTTAATTTTGCCATATAAGCTAGTTTTGTACCTATTAGGCTACAAACTTTTATTATTATTTGTTATAAGACTTAGCTTTCATTTTTATAATGAATATTTAATCTATATGCATATATCCATTTTATTATAGTATTTAGTTTCATGTACAAATATCTACTCTTTCCTATTAGACCATATATAATCATCAGTTTATGGTAGAAAAAACTTCAATATTGATTTAAGCTTAAATTGGTCAATTTTACAATGTATCTTTATTATGCAAGTGCATAGACACATATTGCAAGTACTTTTGAAACTTGGACCGAATCATTACGATTCACGATTCGATTCGATTCACGATTCGGAAAAGGGTCAATCCAATTCTCGATTCGATTTGACAACTATGGTCTCATCCTTTAACTCAAGTTTAATCTTCCTAGTACATGTGAAGCTCTTCACCCTTCACCGAAAAGAAAAAGAGGTAAGTAGGACTAAAGTTGGAGAGGAAGCTATTGCTATCCTAGGCTTCCAGAAGTAATTCTCCCTTTTCTTACCGCCTTTAAACCGAACATGCTGCAACCATGAGGATGAACCAAGTTTTGCTTGTGCTTAAAAAACAAATTTAGCAATTTGCAGGCAAACGGATGCAACCAAAATATCTACCAAACAAGAAGAAAGGGATTTGGTCAGATTAACATAAATTGTAGGAAAAAACATGGGAACCACATTTCCCGAGTTCAGGGGAAGGATTACGAATCTAAGAGAAACTAATACAACAGAATGTGGGGTATACAATAACTAACTTAGGAAACATGAGATTAATAATTCTGCACTATTACTCCCATGTGACTACTTATGCTGTGGAATAAGTTATCTCCTCATTATTAGCCCTACCAATCAAATGTAGCCTAAAAAGGCAAAATATTTGGCAGACAAAAATGGAAACCATAAATAGCAAGAAACTTAAGATAGTGAAATGAAGTTACGAGAGAGACCTGAAATAACCGTATGATCAAACCAGAAAGGAAATCCTCGATTCCTGTATGCAAGAGTAGATATGCTGCATATGCATATGCTTGTTTTGGTGTATTATGCATATTTTTCCAGTGCATAACTACACAATGGGTCGAACTAAATTGATTCAATCAGCAGTTGATAATTGATATTATCAGCTTCTATCCATCATCGACGCTAATATCAATCCATACATACACACTTAAAATGCGTTTGCAGATGCCAGAATATTTGTGCAAAGTCCCTCTGAATTTACGCGATTAGATTTACTTCTGAGTCAATTGAAACCCTAAGTTCAATCGATCAAATTTGCAGGAAAAAATTCGAATCCCTTGAGAATTGAGAGGAATTGAATACCTTGTTTGGTCGATTGAGATGGAGGATAGTGACGAGCTTTGCAGTGTAGCTGCGAGTTCACCCTCTCAACGGCGTTAACGCTGTGTTTGGATTGAAGTTGGGGAAGGAGAGAGAACAGAACGAAAATAAGAAAGTTAGGAGTTCAAAAGAAGAGAGAAAATAAGCAAGGGAAAATACTATATGTGGAAAATTGTAAGCGGATTGAGATGCGTTACAACATAAGATGGGGTTTGGCCTAAAAAGTTTGTGCTATTTCTAGCTTTTTGCTTATTTGAGAGAAAAAGTATGCTAAAATTTTTTTGCTAGTTTGGGCTAAAATCTACTTTTTTCTCTTTTTTGTCAATTTCCATCACTTTTATTTTACAATTGTTTCCCACTTTTCCCAACAATAGAGTACCCACTTGAATTGGTGGTAAGGCCACAATTGGCTCCCCAATCGGAAATTGTATGGGCAACGGCCAAAAACTAGTGTAATCGTGGTTACTGGCCACAAGAAATTTTTTTTGGCAGTTTACTTGCCATAAATTAAATTGTTCAAAAATAAAAAATTTGCTTACTTTTTTTTGCTTTGGCTCTTTCACTTCTAAAATTTGTCAATGCAAATGTAAAATTTCTGCCCGTGCAAATCACACCGGCAATAATATGCTAATGTAACGGAAAATGTTATTGGAAACCAAAAAATGGCACCACACACGTTCAACATTACAATCAACGTGAACTACAACCTCAATAAGAGGAATACAGCTTCCAACTTGATTGCGACAAACTACCGACCTCAACCCAGCCCTATAAACTGGTTAATCCGTGCTAAAATATGAAAGTCCCACAAATCATATGAAATAATGTGGTGCACGCCTTTAATATGTTCCTCATTTCCGAAACTTACGAAGTGCTTTTGAAAGTTCATGCCTTACCTTGCCCATGTAGGCATCGGAAGCTCCATCCTGTGGTTGCGGATTCTCATCCTCATCTTCATCTAGCACACCAGGGTACATGTCGGGAAGGTCTTCGAAGACATAGTCATGAAAAAATAACGTCTTTGGGGTTATCGCGGCGTATGTAGTTATGAATTGCCATTGAAGCTAGAACCAAATTCACTTGATCATCTAAACTCACATTAGGCATGTTCGCCAACATTCCCCACCGTGCTTTCCATATGCCAAACGTCCGTTCAATGATGCTTCGTAACGATGAGTAAGGCTGGTTGAAGAATTCCTTGTCACTGGTTATCTTGCCCTTACCACGTCTAAAATCCGCCGGTGGTACTTCATCCCTTTATACGGTGCTAGGTAGCCTTTCATGTTTGGATAACCGGCGTCCACTAAGTAGTACTTTCCTACAAATAATTAAATTACACAATCCATAATCCAACGTAAGTAAACAACCAAATGCGAGTAAATATATAATCCGGATTAAAACAACGGATTCTCTCTCTCTAGAAACCCCTCCCCCTCTCTCTAGAAAACCTTTCCAGATTCGCCGCCTGGGGGGGAGGCTCCTCCTTCCCTCCTCCCCCCGGGCTCTCCTCCCTCTCCTCGCTGGTTCTTTCCTCTCGTTTCGCTGGTCACCTCTTTCTCCTCCTTGCTTTCCTCTGTTTCTCTGACCACCGTCGGTCATCTCGCTTGGAGTTTCCGGTATGCCTAACGGCGTGGCTGGTTTTGGATCTTTGGTCTGCATGGTTGAGATGCCCCCCGCCGATCCACTCCTGAGTGGTTTCGGTTTTGCCTAACGGCATGGGGTCGCTTTGATGCCATGGCTTGGGGCTCGGGTTGTGGCGGAGCTTTTTGATTTCACTCCGGTGATTTTCGTCGGCGTTTGGTATCCTGGTTCCGGTGTTCTGGGTCATCTTCTATGGGGGTTAATCGCGATCCTTGGTGGTTTTTGGGATGCCGGAATGTGTGGGATG
>JAXBDA010006123.1:0-21766 GCA_036023075.1 Gaultheria prostrata | reverse complement strand
TTTCTTTTTATTTTTTCTTTCTTTTTCTCTTTTTTCTTTTTACTCTATTTATTTAATTACTTATTTAATTAGGTTTACTCAAATTACATTTGCAAGATTACTCAAATTACATTTGTCATAACTTATTTAATTAGGTTTTTTTCTTAATTATTATCATGGTTAATTTGACTTTATATTTAGAAACTTATTATTTTAATTAGTTAATTAATTTGTCTTAACAATGATAATAAATTTAACAAAAAAACTTCTAAAAGTGAATAATATTACAATCATGCTTAAAAGTAAATAAATATTACAATCACATTTAAAAGTTAATAAATATTACAATCACGTTGACAATGTTCAACCCTAATCAACATTGCCTCCAAATTGTGATCCCGGCACGACGCCCAGTATTTGAAACCACGAATTAAGATCATAACTTATAGCCCATCATTTAGCTTCATTCGACGCATGCTCCCACCACCACATTGGGATGGGTGGTACAGGGTGTTGAGGGTGCAAAAAAAGTTGCACGAAGTGATTGCTAATACGGGCAATAGCTATTCCTTTGCGGTGTTGGACTGGAACTGGAGGGGATCTCAGGGGTATTATAACAACCTCCAACATACGTGTCAAATGTGTGTAAAACAATGTTGTACCGTGATGCGAAGACCACCCCCAAACTCATACAGTCCATCCAATATGGCTCTGGAGCCAGACGTCGGAAATAGCTCAGTGACTTTCGTAGCTCATCTGCCAAATTATGTTGTGGATAAAGCACATCGTAGAGATCTTTATTCTGAATAATTTCTTCAATAAGATCATGTCTACTTGAGTCCAGTCCTCCTCAGTGTCATAGATTTGTGCGGCTATCGTCCTGAATCCACAATGACCATCAGCTTTGACGTCTTTGGTGTGGGACATATACCTCTGAAATGGCCCAGGTAAATACTGAATGTAGTCAACCTCCTCCCCCTCCCTCTCTGCCCTCCCCCTCCCTCTCCCTATCACTCTCCCTCTCAATGTAGATGCGGCCCTAGATGATGAAGTAGATGCTTTTGTACAAGAAGGTATGCGCCGTGCACTTTGCTCAGCTTTTCCCGCAGGTCGACGTCCATGTTTAGTGTTGTACGATGGGGCTCGAACACTGCTTTGAAATGGATCCACCATATCAACAAACCTGGATATCATATGCTTTCGCATACATGGATCCATCGCTTGTAATATGTCAACCACATGAGATGTCCCGTCGGGTTGTTCTCCCTTGTCATTAAACTCATCCGCGTGCATAGAGAGCCTCCTCCAATGAACGTCGATACTGGATATCGGGGGTAGGCGTCTGCGGCGAATTGTAGCTCAAATTCGCCCAATCTAACATTTCTCCTCTACTTTCAAAAATCTACAACAAAAAAAAAAAAAAAAATGAATATGTATAAGTAAAAGATTATCCAGTCTTACCATATCTTATCTACTTTCAAAATAAATGATGAATATGCAAAAAAAACAATGGAAATAACTAACCTGATCAGTGCTAAATTCAGGTGTATAATCCCGATTGTTGTAGGAAAAAAATCTGATATGAATGGGGTTAAATGAAGATAAGGAGATAAGAAAAAAATCTGATATGAGTGGTTGTAAATGAAGATAAGAAGGTAAGAATATATAAATAACATAAATAATATAAATAAAGTAATTAAAGGAGGGGAAATTAAATAAAATAAATAATTAAACAAAATGAATTAAATAATTAAATGAATTAATTTAAAGAAATGAATTAATATAAATAACATAAATAATGTAATTAAAGGAGGGGAAATTGAATTAAATAAATAAATAATTAATTATCCAAAATGAATTAATTTAAAGAAATGAATTAAATAATTAAATGAATTTATGTAAAGAAATGAATTAATATAAATAACATAAATAATATAAATAAAGTAATTAAATAAGGGAAGAAGGGGGAAAATGGTAAATTGACATAGGGGGAGGGAGGGTAACAATTTGCATATGCATACCACCACAATATTAAAAGCAACAATCTGGGTACACTACACATGCGTACCTCAAATACACAAAAATACATCCCGATTGTCCATCTCAGAAATCAATGATCCGGATTTTCAAATTAATTGTTACTAGTCAAATCCGAAACATTAAAAAATACTTTTGAATGGTCGAAATATGAAGAGCAATAGTAATCTAACATTAGCAGCCATACCTTTCTCCGTCCAAACAAACTGTGCCCTGTTTGCTTACAATTGTATAACATAAAGTATAAATAAGATGTTTGATCCTTTTTGGATCTGCTTTGTTTATATTCACATCTCCGACCTTCCAAATATGACTATACACCCATTCATTGCGAGCCTTCTAAACACTCTGCAATTTTACAAAGAACCCACCCTCCTCTACCCAACAACCAATACTCTCCTTTTTGTCTCCAAGTCCAACAATTAATCAGTTTGGGTGTTTGTCTTGAATTTGGGTTTGGCTATGTCGTATCAATATAATTTTTTTTCCATTAAGTTTATAGTATGTGGCGGGGCGTACATATATTCTGAAATTAATTGGGATGCGCGCAAACTGACCCGGATCATCCAGTTATAAAAAAGGGAGACTTGTTCAAAAGTCTTTGGCAAAGTATTTGTAATCTCATTAATCCACCAAATAAATTTATAACCTATCTAGTCCTCACACAAGCATCTTTTTCTTCTTTTTTTTTTTTTTTACCTTACCAAAAAAAAGTTTGTACCTTATGAAAGTTCCTAAAATCCTAGGGTACCCTATGAAAGTGCCTAAACCACTAAAACCATATAATAGGAAAGTGCACCATAAAACCTAAATCCTAGGGTACCCTATGAAAGTGTTTAAACCACTAAAACTTTATGATAGGAAATTGCACCGTAAAACCTAAACCCTAGGGTACCCTTTGAAAGTGCATAAATCCTAAAAATAAAAAATAAAAAAAATTCATGGACCTTAAACCTTGTAAAATTTTAATATGGACTAAATGACTCAATAAATCCCACTTCTGGACCCTAGAACAATTAACCGTATAAAAAAAGAAGAAGTTTATAGTGGTTTATGGATAATTTTACCAGCCGGTCCATATTCCCGCGAATTCCAGCCCAAAACCAAAATGCACCAAAAAGGATTTCTGGTAATTTTGTACCCAACATACCCCTCCTCCCACAACTGGCGTTTCTCTGCCTCCGCCGCACTACACTCCTCCTCCTCCTCACAGCCTCCATCGCTGCCGGTGCCACCTTCCCCAATTGCGACGGCACTTTCACCTGCGGCTCCCTTCAAAACATCACCTACCCCTTCACCGGCGGCGCCCGCCCTCACTACTGCGGCCCTCCCCAATTCCAACTCACCTGCCAAAACAACACCCACACCGAGTTAACCTCCAACTCAGTCACCTACCGAGTCCTATCCATCAACCAAACCCTCAAAACCCTAACCCTTGCCCTACCAGATTCTCTAACTCCACCCTCGACCCAACCGCGTTCACCTATGGAGATTCAAATCAGGACCTCAACTTGGTCTACGGGTGTTCTCAATCTCAAATGAATTACACGCCCTACAACCGATTCAGCTGTGAACTGAGTGGGGATAACAATAGTGATGCGTTTTACGTGGTGGGTCCGGTTCTGGTTGATCCGATACTGCAGGGTATTGCTCAGTGTAATGTGACGGTGGAGTTGAAGCTTGACGGGGAGGCGGTGCGGTGGCTAACCAGGCACCACCGCACCAGACCACGCTTCGTGAGGCATTGATGACTGGTTTGAATTATAGTGATCCTTATGAGAATCAGTGTTCGAATTGCAGTTGGGGTGGGGGGAGATGTGGGATTGATTCGAATTCGAGTTTGCCTATTTGTATTTGTGGAGATGAGCAGTGTGCTATACCTACAATAACACTACCAAGTTAAGTTTAGTTTTTTGTTGTTGGTAAGTTTTGATTGACAGTCATCTTTACAATGCCTTCCAAGTTCTTTGGGTCCGTTTGGAATGCAGGCTAGAGAAAAGAAGAAGAAATGATTGGTGTTTGTCACCAAATCTCAACATTTTTTGGTGCATCGTTTTAAGCGAACGTTACAGTGCATACTGTATGTTTTTCTTTTAACAGCAAGAATAATAGATTTTATTAACCTTTGAGCATAGTACAGAGATTAAAGGGGCGGGGAAAAACAGCATCACATCTAAAGGAGACCACCCGAACACGTGGGATCTCACCAATAGATGATAAAAAAACCATTCCCAGATCAACCAAACACGTTGGCAAGGTACCAACAAGGCAAACAGAATGCAGGAAAATAAAATCCAAAGAGGAGATGCCCTACTTTGGGACCAAAAATAATTAAAGGGAAAACAGATAGATCATGCCCAGCACCGATGGAAAAATTGCTGGAGCAGAGTCCTCATCAACATATCTCACGGCAGTTGTTAGATAAATTCCCCTTAGCATTCTCAGCTTTCTATCACAACATCAGTCACAGAGGGAATCTAAGATACTTTGGGGTCTGAAAATAAAGTCATCCACAGAGTAACTTCCATCACCACTCTTAGTTTTGACCCATAAAGCAACTCTAATCTTGATGAGTTCTGTAATTTCCTCCCACACAGGTTGTGAGCCTGTGACCCTCAAATACTAGAGCATTCCTTTTGTTGCATAACGTCCACATGATTGCCAAAGGTATGCAGTCCGATATTGCTTTCTTCTCAGGCTTCAACATCCAATTGTTCCACCACACAAGCAGATCACCAGTGTCCTTGGTGGCACCCATTGAATGCCCCACCAAGAGAGTATGTTAGTCCCGACTTTCCAGACTAAGTTGCAGTGTAGTAGCAGGTGATCTATGGATTCTATACTTGTGCCAGTGCATATTGTCTGTACCATATAATTGTTAAAAACTTTTTATTTATTTGGGTTTCTCAATTATTTCTTGTTTTTAGGAAATAGGTGTCTACCGGATAAAAATTGAAGGTATGCATTGCTATGGTTAGTTATGAACATATGTAGGGTTAGCTATGGACTTACAGTTCATGTCCTATGCATTTTATAGTTATGACTTTTTATGGTGTTTGTGATGTATTATTCTCGTAAGTTGCAAATAAGTGTGTGCGGGTGTTGAGGTTGATCATTCGAGTGAAACGTACTTTCCACATTGGGTATACAAGCGTCTTGAGCTAGATGAAGAACTCGGCTTGCATGGGAGTACGGGTGATGAGGCGAAAGGAAGTGCAAGGAAGATGATAATAGTTGGCTTGTGGTGCATACAATTTGATCCTTCACATCGACCATCAATAAATTATTTGTGACCTATAAATTGCAGGCTTCACTTGGACCTTTTTCCAGGTATTGTCGTTAACCTGCTTTAAAGATCGTACTCCTTGTTGAATAGCTTGAATTTTCCTCGTGTTATCGCTCAATCAGCCTCTATGCAGTGGCGACTCCAGGAGTTCGGAAGCATGGGATCATTCATCAGTATAACAAAAATTGCATTTAAAGCTCAACCTAGCAAGACAAATCAACTTCTCATTATCAAAATAATAAAACGATTGACTAGGATTTAAACAAGTCATACAAAGAAACAATTTTTAGGAGTTATCCAGTGGTGTCACCATCAAATTTAGCAGTTTCATTTATGAAATTTTGAAAAAAATTAATACAATAATACTAATTTTTTTTCTTACTCTTACTAACCTGGCATCGCCAATGACTCTATGGATGACATGCCGACAGGCTACACATGAGGGGCGTGATACATAAATAATAAAATAATGTATCTCTCTAACTACTTAAGCTTGTGGGTTGAATCTACTATTTCCACAATGCTCAATTCCCTGCAGTCTGATAGATTAAAAATCCTCTATTCCATTTAACTGATGATTTGAATCAATTCTCTTTCCCTCATTCTTGCTTCCAAGAACTCAAAGTAAAGCCACCCATAGGAACACGTTTCCATTCAATAGCAGTCCATAAAAATATTGCCAAATCCAACTCTTCCAAACCAAATCCGAGTTGGGCCAAAGAAGCCAACCCACAATAAAAAAAATTGCTTCCCGTGAATGAACCCCCTTGGGGCCACGTTTTTTTAAACACAAAATTGAGCCAATTTCCGACTATCTAAAGAGCATCACATCAGGGGAGGCAAATTCCCCCAAACGCTACTTTGTTGAGAGCAACTCCAACACATGCCCTTTTCTTTAAAATGAAGAGTGGAAGTGACATATTAAGGAGAGATTTTGTAATTTATGCATTCTTTACCTTATAAAGTTGTACTGTTTTGAGGGACCCATCCACTTTTTTGTCACATCCACTCTTTAAATTTAATTTTGGCTCTTTAAAAGTGAAGAGCCAAAATTAAATTTAAAGAGTGTATGTGACAAAAAAGTGGATGAGTCCCTCCAAACAGTACAACTTTTTTAGGAAAAGAGAGCATAAATTATTAAATCTCCTCTTAATATGTCACTTCCACTCTTCATTTTAAAGAAAATGGCATTTGGAGTTGCTCTGAGCAAAAGGCAAAAAAATGCTCCTACACCAGCCTCAACAAAATGTAGGGACCACTTGCAAAAAAAATGCCAGTTGCTACACCGCCTCAAGACTTGTAGCAAGGCACTATTCCTTCGCTACTCAGTTTTTAAATCTATTCTGTACCAGTGCCAATTGGCAGGAAGATACTTGGAAGAGAGAGAAAACATTTAGAAATGAGTATTTAATTTAGACGTGATTAGAATAGAGAGTCTAATTTTATGAGTTTTTTAAAAAGTGACTAGCTAAAGTAAAAAAAGAAGTAGGTGTTTTTAGGTTAAATTTGGTCCAAAATATGCTGAGGCTGATAAGGATGCCCCAAACGAGCAGGTATTCAACCGTTGCTATAATCTGTCTCCATGTGATGTTTTTTGGTCCATTCTCAAAGGTTGAATGCCTTTGCAAATGGTTGTTGGAAATGGTTAACCAAAACTTAACTATATTTCACGTTTTGATGTGGCTCTTCAAAAATATGATGGCATTATGCTCAATTGCTCATTCAACAATGGATTGTTAGAAATGCTAACAGCTACAAATTCAGCTCAATTAGATTATGCGTAAATAAATGATCCGATATTTCAATTTCTCAATCAGAATTGATCTTATGGGAAATTGAAATATTAGATCACGTACTAACGCATATCTAATTGAGTTGAATTTTTCAGAGGACAACCCAAAAATATATGTTTTGAAATTAATAAATGGTTTGAATTATTTGTGTGAAATTCAAAAGTGGATTCCATATGCCGTGAAATTTATAAGACTTTATAAATTGTAAGATATAGAGGATTTGTAAGTGTCACGTAAGTCAAAATTGAACAAACAAATTGGGACGAAAGAGGTATTTTTTTTTTTTTTTTTTAAAACGGAATCTCATATTCTACCATCTTATATTTTGTTGTAGTATTCCCATTGTGTCATGAAAACTGCGTTTATCGATTTTAATAGTATTATCGACTCTCCCATTAGAAAACCTTAATTCCCAACAAAAATGGTAACCAAACAAATCCTCAGTAAACTCAGTCAACATAGCAGTAAAAGTTCATTTTGCTGCCACCTAATTAATGACTCTTTCTAATTGGCCGGTTGATTAACGACTCGTTCTAACTAGTCACGAATTCAAAGGGCATACCTCACCAAGATTCAATGTTTTATTTTGAATCTGACATCTATTTTGGGACGGCCTAAAATAAAATATTGGACTTTCAACTAAGGCGGAGAAAGTGCATATTATGTGTAACGAGAAATAAACAAATAAAAATCTATTGTGCGAACTCCTAAAGATCTTGAAGAAGAAGTTGCTTGGGCCGTCTCAAATAGCAAGGGCACTTCTTTACGGGTATTAATTTTTAAACTTTCTCCAGCAGCTGCAATCTACCACCTGTGGTGCAAAAGAAATGGTAGGATTTTCAAAGGCTCTTCTAAGTGTTTGCAGTCCTTGCAGGCTGAGGTTGAAAATGGGGTCCGTATGTGCGCGCGTCTCTTTTTGGAGGAATTTCCCTAATATTTTGGCCAACCAATACGTCTTGACTGAGTGGGGGATCACAAATCATGTACTACAACCTTGGCGATGTTTTGTCGCTGTTGTGTTGTTTTAACAAGGATTCTCTTTCTGGGTGTATTTTAGTTGTTTTCATAGTTGAGTTTGGTTAACGATCCTCTAACTGAGTGTTCTCTGTTTCGTCTGTTTGTTTCTCTTTTTCATGTAGGATTTTCGAGGCTATGCCCTTGGTCCATGTTCATTGATTTTGTTTTTATCAAATGAATTACCTTACAACAAAAAAAAAACAACAAATAAAAATTCAATTTCAACGATTCACATGAATAAGACAATAAGAATACATATATGTGTATATATATATATATTGCATAACCAAACGCTATACCCTCAAGTAAATTGCATAAGTCAAAGGAATTATTCTGAGTGCATAACTTAGAGTGTCCGAGTAATATAGTGAAAAATTATTAAGAACCAGTCTTACTGTACTCTACTAGCTAGTTGACAATTTTTCATTGCCGATGCACCAAATTATGTTCAACTTCTAAGGACTATAAAAATTTATGGAGGGACAATTTCGTAATCAGACAATACCACAAAACTACATATATGTTAGTTCAACCATCACTCTCTAATGTTTGATTTGTTCAAACCAAACATTTCCACCATGCCAAAACCTCTCATCTTCTTCCTTCTCCTCTCTGTCTCCTCCATCTTCTCCAAGACTTCCGATGGCAGCAAGGCGCTTGCTTCAAACTGTCCCTCCCGCAATTGCGGCGGAGTTAACATCAGCTACCCTTTTTGGCTAACGAGTGACACCACCTCCAATCAATACTGTGGTTACCCAGGGTTCAATCTCACTTGCTCCAATGAAGAAACAGCTATCATCAACCTCTCAGGCGACTCGTATTACGTGAAAACCATCAGTTATACCGATAATACCCTCACCCTCGCCGATTTAGCCGTCACCGTTAACGAAACATGCCCCAGGGCGCGTCACAACGTTACAATTCAAACGTTGTCCCTTTCATACAGCAGATTAGATTTTAACCTTAGTTTTTACTTTAATTGCAGTAGCAGAACTGTGCCTGCCTGGGAATTCGAAGCCGATCCCATAGAGTGCTTATCATCACGTGATAACGATTCCTTTGTTTTTGTGAACGGAACGGAGCCGGTGAAGTTTGCAACTTGGTACGATTTTTGTGAAGAGAAGGTGGAGGTGACGGTGATCGACTCGGAGATCGATGCAATGCACGGTTTGGTTGCCAGGTTTGGTGGGGCCATGAAGGACGGGTTCGTGCTCGATTGGAGGCAGGCACCGTCGTGCTGCACGTGTGAGGCGTCAAAGGGTCTGTGCGGGTTTAACAACGCGAATGAGGATTTCTTGTGCTTTTGCTCCGATGGATCCACACGCATTAATGATACATGCAAAGGTACGCCGTTTTTCGTTTTGTTCGTAATGAGCAAACATTTTTATTTAACTCGAACACACAAAGTACAACGAATTATTTGTTGATTGTTAGCTTAATTTACAGGATTTGGTGAGATAATAGATGATTAGGTTTAGGTATTGAATCTGATCACTTTCCGTCGTTGAATCAGAATTTGTGATGGTTAATTAGGATTACTAGGTGATACTCCTAGAAATTGTCAAAACTTGGTCCCATTGCGTAGGCCCCACGTTTGAACGTACAATGTAAATTCTTTGGTCACATATTCAGTGAGAGCTATAGTCCTGGTCATCGTATCCAAGTGGCAGGTGGAAAAGCAGCAGACGTTACGGCATTTCAGCTCTCTCATTTAAAAAGGGGGCCGGTACGAAAGGAAATGGTCACTTTGTGCACCACAGCACGGGCCCTCGGCTGGTCCTTTTATATATATATATATATATATATAGAAATGATTTCCACACCCCTTTTATCCCCAAACACTCCCTTATTGTCTTTATTGACCATGAAATTACCAAATTGCCCTTCATATGGAAAAGGTGACTCTTGAAGTAAGGGTAATTTGGTAATTTCAGGTTGAATAAAGACAAAAAGAGAGTGTTTGGGATAAAAGGGGTGTGTGAAAATCATTTCCCTATATATATATATTCTAATTTCTTATACTTTTTGGTTTCAAAATGAGAGTACGTTCCATATCATTACACTACAGGAATTTACACTTTTACCCGGAAAAGCCCCTAAAAATGCGGGGAAAAAGTAATACCAGCATTTGTTACAAATGCTGTCATTTATATAAGTGTCGGCAATGCTACAAATGCTCTTCACAAATGGCTGGCAATACTCGACACTATTTGCGGCATTTCACAAATGCCGGAAAAGCCTTCTTCCATGCAAACAAAATGCCATGTGGCGCCCGCATGGCAGCCACATGTCGCTTGTGTGTCGCCCATGTGGGGTGCAATATTGAGAAGAAATGCTTCCCTGAAGATTCGAACTCACAAAATTTGCCTTTCGTGCGCGAGCTGACCAACTGAGCTAGCTCACATGATATTTCACAATGCACAATGAAACATATTTATATTATACGGCAAGATTTTTTTAAAAAAAATTAGACTTTTACCGGCATTAACAAAAAATGCCGGTAATATTTTAGCGGGACATTTGACTTTTGCCGGCATTATTTTAAATAAATGCCGGTAAAAGTTACTTTTTCCGATAGTGGCATTTTTCGACATTAATTAAAATGCCAAGAATGCTTCATTTTGGCGTAGTGATACAAAAAGACATAAAAAATTTATTTAAAAAATATATTAACTCCTTTCATAATTTTTAAAAAAATTCCCATCTAATTAAAGAGATCTTTAATTTGATGCGAAAATACTCAATAAATAATGTACATAAGTATTTTGTGATGAAAATACTCTTTAACATTTTTATTTGAAAATTGCATGTCTTTTCACAAAAAAAAATTATATGTTGGGATGGGAGGGGTACCATTGTAGGGCATTTCTATTGGACATGTGCAGTCTAAGTTAAAGCTTGAGATACAGCCGCTCTAGGCCTTAAAAAATTTATCACTTTTAGGGGTCCATTCTATTTTAGTACCCTTATAAATAGTCCAATAAAAAAAAACATATCATCTTTAATTTTCATTTTTGGTTCCTAAAAAATCGGGGCCGGGTCTGAATGTGTGATAAGAGTAATCTAAAAAAAATATCTAACTTCGATAGCTACATTGCAATTGATTTATCAGGGGTGGTTTTCTTTCTTAAATATGTTGTTACCTGTTCACATCAGCATTACCGATGGAGTTATTTTTGACAATGTCGATAGCAGAAAAAGATGAGTGCAATTTTGTTCACCCTCTCTAAAAGAGGGTGAACAAAATCCTTCATTTGAGTAGTTGAAATGATATAGGTCCCCCGCCCCTATAATACACTTTTAGATAAGGATGACATCATTTTTTGGTAGGATGACGTCACTTTTTGATGAAACCTACACCATTTCAACTACTCTCTCTGTCCCCAAAATGATAGTCCATTTTGGGATTGCGTGCTATTTTCAACAGCTTATATATTTTAATGGGAACCTCAAAAAATATGTATTATGGATCTTGTTTGATAAATCTCATTGAGAACATTTATACGGTGCAAAAAAATTCAAAAATTATTTTGATAAATACATTATTTTTTAGTTAAAAAATTGTACGTAATTTCATAGTGGACTATCAATTTGGGACGGAGGGAGTAATAAGAGAAAGGGTTTTGTTCACCTTTTTTTAGGGAGGGTGATCAAAATTAAATTATAGAAGAATAATAATTATCCGCCTCCTCAGCGTGGGAGGTTCTCTTTCTAAAACTAGAAAGTCTTCCAAGGTTTTTCCCTAAAACAACCCACCGCCGCCCCCTTTTCCGATCAATACTCCCCAAATCCTCTAATCACTCGCCCTCCCTTCTTCTCTTTCCGTTCACCCATCTTCACCTTTCTGCCTTCTCAGAACCCAACTCTATTACAAACCTCTTTTCCTTCATTTTCTGCTTCTGTTGCCCCACCGCCGCCATGCCTCTCCACCTCCATCACACTAGCATATCCCCCTCTGCTTCTACCCCTATCTATCTCCCCCTGTTTTTATTTTGGGGACAGATCTGATGAAGAGATGATTTTGCCCCCCACCGGCAAATAAGCCTCTAGAAACCATTTGGCAACGGCTATGGAGTTCAGTTCTTTTCCAGGGAAGCGACTATTTCCTTGCTTGGTGTAACTCGGTGACTTGGCGCAACTCAGAAATGGGAGTATCGGGTTTCTCTAGTTTACTGAGTTTGTGATTCAGTTGTTGTTGTTTTTTTTTTTTTTTAGTCTGTGTTTTTTTGTTAGATCTAGATTATCTTAGTTTAGTTGTCTTGTGGTGATGCTTTCCTTTGCCCATCGTGGTTTGCACGGGTTGTTGACATTGTCGCCACTGCTTTCCTGCGCCCAGAGTCACACGTGTCAGCAGGGACTTGCCTCGGAATAAGCACCCTTTGGTTGCGAAGGCTTACTGGTTTTCTGGTTTGCGTTCGTAGTCGTCCAGCGTTAGGCTGAGGATTGTACTACCTACTGAGGTTTCATCTTGTGATTAGTGTTTGGATTTGAGCTATTTTCTCCTTTCTACTTCCAGATCGTGCACTAGTTCTTAGCCCAACAATTTGTTGGTCTGCCTTTGGCAGGGGTGCCACTGAGCGTACTAGTATACGTGCTCTCGTTTAAATTTGTTAGTCTTGGTTCAATCATGTATCTCGTGATGAAATTTGTAATGCCATCGGGTTTTATATGAATGGAATTGACTTTGAATCAAAAAAGAAAAATTAAATTCAAAAAGGATGGATACGCTCTCTGTGATAACAACATATCGCCAAAACGGATATGCCTTTTACTTACCAAAAAACAAAAAACATATAGTCAATTATTTGGTTAGTACTTTAGTCTTAAAACAAAGTCCTTTACGACATAGCCATTTCACGAGCCTTACAACATCTCCAACCCAACATCATCTATTTCTCTATTTAAGAGGATGAAATTAACATTTTTTTTAGTCAGAAAGTGAATTTAGAGAACTTTACTATTCATACAAAATTTTAATAACGGATCTTTATATTCATCTTTATTGCTCATCATGATAGCGTTGTATATGCCAGCTTTTTCCGAGATTTTTCCTTTAGCTTTTGTAACCCTAAGTAGCCATTTATCGTAATCAGGAGTTGACGAAACCCAGATTTTGAATAATTCTCTCAATTGAGTGCCCAATCGTCAATTGATCGGGCATGGGGAAGAGCCTCAAAGTGTGGGTAATACTTTTTGTGGAAGTCCTAAACCATGTTTATCTAAACAAGAAGAATGGCTAGGGTTTCCATCAACGCGAGGTACCTGAAAAAGTATCCGTTCATTGATATCAGGCTTCTTTCTTCGATCTTCTATTTCATCACTGTTCCAGGGTTGTTAGCATCCTCTACAGACGCGTTAGCTCGAAGTGACACCATGGTGATGTTGGAAGCTACAGTGAAAAGTTGTGGATTTTTTGCTATGGTGGTGAAAAAGTAAAGTTAGAGAGAGAATTTCGCTGCAAGGTTAACTTTTTCTCTCTTTGGGATCATATATAAACGACGCGTGGTGATAATGATGGATATGCATTTGGAAAGGGTTTTTATCTCTTATTTATTATACCACCTTCAGCGTTTTGACACGTGTAGTAGGATAACAACAAAAGAAACCTCTCCTCTTCAACTTCTTTGTAGCCGTTATCTCTTACCCCAACGGATTAATTCCCCTGGATTTTCCTTTAGTTTGAATTCCAAAATCAAACTCTATTTCTTTCAGAAATTAAGTTTAAGGGCGGCAATGTTTGTACCATATATGGACCATACACGTGCCAAAGAATTAGAAGGAGAGATTAAAAATTGAATTCGATTATGATAGAGCCGAATTCCCTACAATTTAGGAGATTGATTTTCTTGGAAGAGAGAAAATATAGACAACTTCCTAAATTATAGGAGTCTAAATATCTACTTATATTATTTCTGTAGAATGGGGATTAATATAAATATATATATATATAATCGTGGGTTTATGGGTTGAATTAGAATGTGGATAATAATGAGATCTGGGTAATTTTGTGCCCTAAAAGGACACTAGTCACTAGGGCTCTCTAGCGGATCATCCGATCCGTTCAATCCGCCAAATCCGATCCTTCCGTTGACCCATCCATGAATGTAATGGATGGTTCCGGATCGAGAATTCCTTGTCTTGCGGTTCTGTATACGATTCGGATCGGGTTTGATCCGCTCGATCCACTCAATCCACCCAATAATTAATCCTTCTTTAATCTGCCAAATCCGCCCGATCCGGAACCGATCTGTCAAATCCGTATCCGAACCGATCCATCCATATGTCACCTATGGATGGTTCCGGATCTTACAAACCATAATCTGCTCTGAGCGGTTTGGATCAAATCTGTATCCGAACCGGCCGGAACCGATCCGTGGACACCCCTACTTGTCACTTGTATACCAATGGCGGGAACGAAGAAGCTTATGGAAGTTATTTTGAAGGATCAAGCTACTATGTAGTGGACAGTTACATCTTCAGCAATTACAAGATTGGCTGAGCCTATAAATATAATCCTTAGGCCTTCATTTCATAGGGCAACACACCAAAAGCTTACTGCACCAAGTAATTGTTACTAGTATCATCCCCTAACTATCTAGTTAGTCGATTTTCCTTTCCTTCTCAACCATGCAAATCTCTTCTCATCCCCTTTCTTCTCCTATGTAATCTTAGTTTTTCTTTTGTTTGTTGAAGTCCTTATTCAAGGCAATCCGAACTACAATACTTTAGTTTCCCTTTATAAAGTTCCACATTTGCTTGAAGGAGATTTATTTAGATTCAGGCACATTCCCATCTTTACATTTGGAGATTTCATATCTCCTGGCACCCCATCTCACACTCACACATCACTCGGTGTTGGCTTCATTATTTCTCCTATCACCGGAGAAACACGTGTCAATAGATTGAAGAGGTTCATTTCTTTTCTCTAAAATATGTATTGCTCGCAGAATTGGCAGTTTATTAAGTATAGGCGGTTCAGTTGTTATCTTTACCCATTGGACGACTGCAATTGAAGGGGGTATGTTGAAAAGGAATTCATCAGAAAGGGAGGAAAGAAGATGGAACATACTTGGCTGACGAACGCTAATCGATGAGAAGACAGAGGGAGACGAGTGGGGCATATCTTTGTCTTCCTTTGACTACAGTGGGTGTAATTGTCAAACCACATAAATTGTTCTATGCCAAACAAAATGTCTCGTCGCAATATCGCCCCCTTTCACAATATATAATAGTTTCTACAGATAGATTTTGTTCGATAGATCTCAATTAATTCTTTTCAAAACAAAATTCAAAATTTTATGATACTTTATAGAGTAGTAAATTGTAAGATATATAGGATTTGTAAGCGTCACATACCTCGAAATTGAACAAACAAATTAGGATGGATGGGTTTTTTTTTTTTTTTTTGATCCGGGGGTATTTTTTTTTAAGCGGCAAGTTTTTCTCATATTCTACCATCCTATATTTTATATTTTTATTGTGGTATTCCCATAGTGTCATGAAAACTGTGTTTGTCGATTTGTAATAGTATTATTGACTTTCTCTCATTGGAAAACCTAAACTTCCCCACAAAAATGTTGACCAAACAAAATCTCAGTCAACAAGTAACCGCGTAGTTTCTGTCTTTCTGACAATAAAATAGATATGGATATATAGTACCCTCCTCCACCCATAGTAAATTGCACGAGTGATAAGGAATTAAGGAATTATTCCAATTGCATGACATTTTTTTTTTAATAACTTAAGGTGTCCAAGCAAACTAGCGTGCACTTTTAATAATTATTGAGAACCAATCTTAGTGTTATGGGTGTAAACGAGTCGAAACGAGTCGAGCCAAAAAACAAGCTCGAGCTCGATTGACTCATTCGTAAACGAGCTCGAGCCAGGGTAAATTATTTAACGAGCTTCCTTAAACGAGTCGAGCCGAGCTTTACTGACTTGAGCTCGAGCTCTGGCTCGGCTCGTTTGTTAAACGAGCCGAGCCGCGCCACGAGTTACTCCCAAGCAACTCCGTTCGTTGGCAGCCCTATATTGACTAGCAGACAACTTTTCATTGCCGATGCACCAAATTGTGTTCAACTTCTAAGTAATAAAATTTATGAAGGGACAATTTCGTAATCAGACAATACCAAACCATATATATATGTTTGCTCAACCATCACTTTCTAATGTTTGATTTGTTCAAACCAAACATTTCCACCATGCCAAAACCTCTCATCTTCTTCCTTCTCCTCTCTGTCTCCTCCATCTTCCCCAAGACTTCCGATGGCAGCAAGGCCCTTGCTTTAAACTGCTCCTCTTACAATTGCGGCGGAGTTAACATCAGCTACCCTTTTTGGCTAACGAGTGACACCACCTCCAATCAATACCGTGGTTACCCAGGGTTCAATCTCACTTGCTCCAATGAAGAAACAGCTATCATCAACCTCTCAGGCGACTCGTATTACGTGAAAAACATCAGTTATACCGATAATACCCTCATCCTCATCGATGTAGCTGCCACCCTTAACCCAACATGCCCCAGGCCGCTTCACAACGTTACAATACAAACGTTGCCCCTGTCATATAACAGACAAGATTCGAACCTTAGTTTTTACTTTAATTGCAGTGATCTCTCGGCAGCCGAAGCACTCGATGGAGCCATTCCCATAGAGTGCTTACCATCAAGTGATAATCATTCCTATGTTGTTGTGAACGGGAGGGAGCCGGCGTGGTTTGACAATTGGTACGACTTTTGTGAAGAGAAGGTGGTGGTGACGGTAATGGCGTCGGTGAACAGTTTGGGTGAGGGGTTTAATGTGTCCATGATGGATGGGTTCGTTCTCGATTGGCGGGAAATGCCGCCGTGTGGCGCGTGTGAGGCGTCAAACGGGCTGTGCGGATTTGATAACGCCAATGAGGATTTCTTGTGCTTTTGCGCCGATGGATCCACACGCACTAAAGATACGTGCAAAGGTATGTCGTTTTTCATTTTTTTTAATGGGCAAATTTTTATTTTTTAACTCGAACACAAGAAGTACAACGAGTTTTTCGTTTATTATTAGCTTAATTTACAGGATTTGGTGAGATAATAGATGATTAGGTTTAGCTATTGAATCTGATCACTCTGAATGATCTCTTTCTGTCGTTGAATCAGAATTTGTGATGGTTAATTAGGATTAGGTGAAACTCCTAGTAATTGTCAAAACTTGGTCCCATTGCGTAGGCCCCACGTTTGAACGTACGGTGTAAATTCTTTGGTCACATATGCAGTGAGAGCTATGGTCCTGGTCGTCGTATCCAAGGGGCAGGTGAAAAAGCAGCAGACCTTACGGCATTTCAGCATCTTATTTTAAAAAGGGAGCCGGTACGGAAGAAAATGGTCACTTGGTGCACCAGCCGTTGGCTGCTGTTTCCTGATTCCTTTTATGGTTTTTGTTCCCCTTGTTTCCTACACTTTCTGGTCTCAAAATGAGAGGAGTATGTTCCATACAAAAAGAAGTAAAATTTTTATTTAAAAAATATGTAAATTCCTTTGATAATTTTTTCCAAAAATTCGCACCTAATTAGAGAGATCTTTAATTTGATGCGAAAATACTCAACAAATCATGTACATAAGTATTTTGGGATGAAAAACTCTTTAACATTTTTATTTGAAAATTACACGTCTTCCCACAAGAACTATTATGTTGAGATGGAAGGGGTACCATTCTAGGGCATTTCTATTGGACATGTGTAGAGCCGATTCTGAATTAAAGCTTGAGATACGGCCGCTCTAGGCCCTAAAAAATTTACAGTACCAATTTCAGGGGTCCATTAGTCTAATAAAAAAAAGTATCATCTTTAATTTTCATTTTTGGTTCCTGAAAAGTCGGTGCCGGCTCTGGATCCCCGCTTCCAACGAAAGCAATCTTTAGGTCAAAAAATTATCAAACTTCGATAGCTACATTACAATTAATTTATCAGGGGTGGTTCCTATTTTGGCTAAAAAAACAAAGCTGCTTTTTTTTTCGTCTTTATTTGATTTCTTTTCGTTTTAGTTAGTTTTGTGTCAAACTTTTGTGGATTATTGGTTCTTCTCGACGTGAGGAATCGGAAAAGTAAAAAAAAATATCATAATTCTTAATTTTTTTTGAAGAAAAACGTAAATAAGTTAAAAAAAGCTGCTTTTTTGGATTTTTTTTTTGGCTTTATTTGGAAAACATTAAGTTGGGGTTTTAATTTTTTAATTTTCCGATTCCTCTCGTAAAAAAGAACCAATAATTCACAAAAATTTGACACAAAACTAATTAACACAAAAAAAAATCAAATAAAGACAAAAGAAAAAGCGGCTTTACTTTTTTAGCCAAAATATTATTAGACAAAATTAAATTATAAAAGAAGAACAATTAAATATGTTGATACCTGTTCACATTAGCATTACCAATGGAGTCATTTTTTAAAATGTCGATAGCATAAAAAGATTAATGCAATTTTGTTCATCCTCCTTAAAAGATGGTGAACAAAATCCTTTATTTGATTAGTTGAAATGGTGTAGGTCCTACCATGTAATACACTTTTTTGTAAGGTTGACATCCCTTTTTGATGGGATGACATAACTTTTAAGTAAGGATTCACTTTTTGGTAAGGATGACTTCACGGAGAGTAAACAAAATTAAATTATAAAAGAAGAACAATTATCGGCCTCCCCAGCATGGGAGCTTCTCTCTCTAAAACTAGAGAGTCTTCCTAGGGTTTTTCCTAAAACTACCCACTGCCGCCTCTTTTTTCGATCAATACTCCCCAGATCCCATCCCCCCCATCCGCTCTTCCTCACCGTTCACCCATCATCACTTTCTCCAGTACAGACTTCTTTTCCTCCATTTTTCTTCTTCTATCGCCCCACCGCCGCCGTGCCTTTCTGCCTCCATCACACTAGCATATCCCCCTCCGCTTCTTCCTCTTCCTGCCTCCCCTTGTTTTAGTTTTGGGGACAGATCTGACGAAGAGATGATTCTGGGTGGCTCTAGCCCCCTCCGACTAATAAGCCTCCACAAACCGTTTGGCGGCGGCTATGGAGTTCGGTTCTCTTCCAAGGAAACGACTGTTTCCTAGCTTGGTGTAACTCGGTGACTCGGCGCGACTCAGAGATGGGAATATCGGGTTTCTCTAATTTACTGAGTTTGTGATTCAGTTTTTTTTTTTGGTTTAGTTTGTGTTTTCTTTTTTAGATCTAGATTATTTTAGTTTGGTTGTTTTGTGGTGGTGCTTTCCTTTGCCCGCCGTGTTTTGCGCGGATTGTGGAATTTGTCGCCACTACTTTCCTACATCCAGAGTCCCGCGTGTTAGCGGGGACTCGCCTCGGAGTAAGCACCCTTTGGCCGTGTGTCATCTTGTGCTTAGTGTTTGGATTTGAGCTTTTTTCCCTCTGGATTTCTACTTCCAGATCAAGACTAGTTCTTAGCCCAGCAATTTGTTGGTCTCGTCTAGATTTTGTTAGTTTTGATTCATCCCGTATCTCGTGATAAAATCTGTACTACCCTCAAGCTTTTATATGAATGGAATGGACTTTGAATCAAAAATTGAAAACAAAATTAAATTCGAAAAAGATGGGCCCGCTCTCTGATATAACAACATATTGCCAAACCTGATTCATATTTTACTTGGGGCGATGCGGCCTCTTGATGTGCTTCTTCAGTTTGCAATAAAGCATGTAATAGTGCAACCTCTGGAGTCTGGATCTCTATCCCTAATTGGAACTTCCTGTGTCTTCTGCCCTCTTGTCAACTACCAGGGTCTGTATATCTTCATAGTTCGAAGTGCCAATCACCTTCCTTCGTGCCTTCTCATTGAACATGGCATCCTTGACCATCCAAAGTCTCTGAATCGTCCTCCAAGGTAGTGCTTAGTAAAAATTGAGCCTACGTCTTGTTGTTGAACTCCAAATCGATGCTAGCGACCTGAGTCACCAAGTTTCAAAACTCACTCGTATGTCCGGAAATTGATTACCATTATTGAGTTTCAAATTCACTTGCCTCCTTACTATCGATGTTTTCTATTGATATATACATCGCCAACATCTACATTAATAAAAGAGTGTAGGTGTCGGTTTTCTGGGTTATGGAGTGCAGGATCTCATGTTTCGGAGTTGAATCGCGAAAATTGAAGCACGTGGTTGGATAAAAATCATAAAATTGATTAGCAATGAGTGGAAAGGTCCATCATGTTATTAAGTAAACACTCATTCCCTACATAAGCAATGTGGAATTAAATTTCCTTAACATCCCCTCAAGTGCAACCCGTTTCGATGTCTATCACGTGTAGCCTCTTTTTAGATCTATCATCATGCATCCTTTTGATGAGTGTATCATTGTGGGTTGTAAACAGGGCTGCAAATGAGCCGAGCAACTCGCGAGCAGCTCGCGGCTCGGCTTGTTAAGGCTTGGCTCGGCTCGGCTCGTTTACTACCGAGCCGAGGCCGAGCTCGAGCTCAAGTTTTGGGCTCGTTAAGCAAACGAGCCGAGCTCAAACGCTACAAAGCTCAGCTCGGCTCGGCTCGTTTGCAACCCTAGTTGTAAATGATAAAAAATTTCATATATGGATTGGAATAGACCCGCTCTGATACAGAATAATAGCTTTGGATTAGATATAAAATTTTCTACGTACATATATCAGAGCAATAAAGAGAAGAACCCAAAAATCCTTCAATGCAATTCGGGTGGATGAGTATGAAAAGCATCCTATATGACATAAGTGTCAAGTCAAACCATAAACGAGTGAAATAGTGGTCTAACATTAGCAGCCATACATTTCCCCTGTTTGCTTAGAATTTTATCGTATTAAGTGATTTACAAGACTCGGTCTCTTAGCCTCACTTTCCTCCTATTTTCTTTTTGGTAACCATCCCTTTCCTCCCTTTTGAAAATCATTCTTTGATCATCAATCCATTCCTCAGTCCTCACCAAACAAACCCATCTCTCCAAATGCATTCCACCACCACCACCTTCTTCATAATCGTCGTCTCGGTTGCAATTTCAGCATGTTACAGCCAAGGCGACGAGGAATACACCACCTGTGCTCGCAATTTCAATTTCAGTTGCGGCCAAAACTTCCAAAACGCTGGCTACCCTTTTTGGGGAGGCGATCGCCCCCAATACTGCGGCCACCCATCATTCCAATTGAAGTGCCAAAACAACGAGTACCCAACTATTGAAATCAACAACCGAGCTTTTCGCGTGCATGATATCGATCAATTCAGTCATACAATTACTATCGCAAGCTCGGACCTCTGGGCTTATTGTACTCAGGAGTTGCATAATGTCACATTGGACAACAACTTGCTACGTTCCAGTCCGATGAACCAGGACCTCTATATATTCTACAATTGCATTAGCTCACAGATGACTACGGCTATTCCGAGTAATTTTACATGTGAAACGGGTGGGACAGGATTTTACGCGAACGAGTCTCTTTATATTGAGCTTCAGAATTCTTTGTTAACCACGAAACCGTGTACCCAGAGTATTAAAGTGCCCGTTTTTCACGTGACTATGGAGGAAATTTTGAATGGATCATTGACGCTTGAAGAGGGGTTGCGCAGAGGATTTGATGTACTGTATGACGCCGATTATATTGTGAATTGCTCGAGGTGTGAGGGTTCAGGTGGGAATTGTGGACCGAATTGGGACGAATTTGT
>JAXBDA010006122.1:0-21766 GCA_036023075.1 Gaultheria prostrata | reverse complement strand
CTCTTGACCTTGTACAATGAAATTGACAATGTGAGTTAGTTTTTTTTGGGAAGTTGTAAGGTGGATTTCCGTAATGTTCTGAAGAGTAAATGTTTGATTATTTATGTTGAAAATCGAGGGCGTGACAATTCATGAGGGGTAATTAACACAGAAAATTGCTAGAAGATATTCACTTCGTCCAGATTCATCGAACCCGGAGTGGACCGTTTGGTTGCCTCGTCAGGCCGTCCGAAACGCACCGGTTTCATTCATCCGAAATTCCGTGAAAATTTCCAACAACATTCACATGCCTTGTTTAATAGCTTCATTGCCACAGGGTCATTTTTTTTTTTTGTCAAAAGTTGAGAGATAGTATTCATCAAAAATTCCCATGGGGAAAGGTTGGGAGTCCACAGATCGGACACTCCAACGAAAACAGGTCATAGAAATACAACGAGAAAGCATATGACCAAACCAACGGGACACACCGGACAAGGTCCGGACAAACCGGCCTAAAACCGGCCTAAAGCCGGACAAAACACAAAAAAAAACCAAAATAAAGAGATACACTCCCCTTCGTCATTGAGCAGCCCTTCTCTAGCCAAACCTCCAACCGGTCACGCTCCTCTACCGGAGACCTAAGAAGCCGCCGGAACCCGTAAGGTTGCAAAGGAGGAGCAGACGAATCGTGACGCCCAACAGGCTGCGGAACGCTAAGTTCCAATGATCGGCGAACGGAAGGTGGATATGGTGCAGAAGGGGAAGGGAAAACCAGATCTAGAAAGGGGATTAGTTCCTCCCCTTCCGCCGCCCAAGGGGTGTGCAACCCATGGAGGGGGAGGGGAAGGAGGGGCTGCAAGGGTGAGGCTGTGAAGATTTGAGAGAGAGAGAGAGCGGCTCCTAGAGTTTTTTCCCACAGGGTCATTCACTCTGCAAATTTTTTTGGAAGAACCGAATGATGACAATTGGGAAATAAAAGAGTGATGCACTACACGTCTATGAGCACGCGAGAAACATTTTATGGAAGGAACAAATGATGAGAACCATATACTTAAAATAGAATGCAGTCACAAGTCCATGAGCACATACAGTGAAAGAAATTCGAGTAGGCAGGAAATTCCACTCACTGTTCACAATAATTGGTTCAAATCTTTCTACCTGATCAGAATTCGGGGGGAAAAGTTTTAACATCACTCATCAACCACACACAGCCATGTGTATATTTACCTACATTGGTTTCTGGTTTTTAGGTGTTGGGGTTTTGGGTTTCGCTTTGTTTGGTCTTCTTGCCAACCTTCTAATCTTTTGGGTCTCGAGAGACTTTTTTGCTTTCTCTTACCCCGTTTGATCTTGTATTTTTGATATTTGATTAATAAAATCAAAAAAAAAAAACATCATCATTCATCATATCAGGACTATGCAACTCTAACTGTATTTATTTAGTATTTACCAGTTACACAATCGCATCAGTGTTACTTGTGCATGTGTATTGATACAATCATATGGACAATCTCAGACTCTTGTAAAGTTTCTCATCCCTTTTCAATAGCATCTGAGTAATCTAAATATATAACAAATCCTCTAATTTAATCAAGCCAAGACCCAAACTGAAAACAAAAGAAATTTTAGTAATTGACTTATTTTATTTTGTTGTGCTATACTATCGAAACTACGCGGGAGCCTTGGCCCCCATACGCCTAAGAGTACTTCCGTCTCTGGTGACGAGTACTTCTTTAGGCAACTAGAAGCCTTTTATTTAATTTTTTGGAAGACCATGAACTTAATTAAATAAATCTAAATAACTTACAACAACAACAAAAAAAAAAAAGAGAAAAAAGAAAACAAGATCTAGATCTAAACAAAGACAAAAACAAAAACAAAACAAAGCAAAACAAAGAATTCATCACATGTTTGTAATAAGCAGTAAGATGAATTTCTCTGTTGGCAAAGTTCTAATTTCCACGAATGTTATGGATTCAATTAACCAAGTCGTGGCGGTGGAATGCAAGGGTATTTTAAATCCAGTTCGTATTATTGAGGAGCAAATTGTCCTTAATACTATTTCAATCTTGCCCTTGTTCTAATCATGGTGATGATTTGTGGCACATTCCCTCAACTCCTGTAGCAGAAACCAGATTTGATACAGTGGAAGGGGCTGATGAAACTCCAGGGAAAATGCTAAAAAATGAGGAGGCCACAGTAAATGTTATTGAAACAAGCGGAGTTGTTGGGGCTGATGAATCTCAAGGAAAGCTACTCAAAATTGCTGAGGCCACAGATAACGGTTCAAATGCATTTGGCGTGCCAATTACAGTTGATGCTCATTTATTACCAGCCTCAAAAACAATTAATTTGAAGGGCAATTTGCATGGTAGTGGAATAGTCACTGTGATTGGAAGGGGGTGCATTAGTCTGCCTCTTAACTCAACTGAGCTGTCTTCTACCCAATTTATTTTTCCAAAGGCAATATCTCTGAATGAACCAATCGAAAGCCTAATTATTCATGACTCAATTGAAGTGGTGGATGTCAGCCCAAAGGAGGTATCCCTTCAACTTCTGAACCCTGCAGTAGTTAATCAAACAGTGAAAAAATAAAGGAAACAGAAATCTATTGAGGAGCTATTGAAGATCCCAAAGTCAAAAAGAAGAGGGGGTCGTAAAAAGCATAAGTGTGTGGTGTTTAGATCAGCTATTGCTGCTGCGGCTTTTTCTGCTACTTCTATTTCTACAAATGGAATCAGAAACAGGAACAGAGTAATCTTAAATGAAGAAGAAGCTGCATGGACTGTATCTAAGATCATTGGAGAAGACTATCTAGGGAATGATGAGGAGATTATCAGCAAAATCATGACAACAGACAATCTGGATGATATGGCCAATGGTGGGCAAGAAACATCTCTCCTTCTGTAAAATCTTTCAGAAACACGGCAATAAAAGGAAAGTCTGATTAAGATCTTATCCTGGAATATCAGAGGGTTGGGAAAAAGGAGAAAAGAGGGAAATTAAAAAAAGTTAGCTAGAGAAAAAAAGGTGGATATCCTGATGCTTCAAGAAGATGACAAATAGGAGTAATACTCTAATTCACTCCCTATGGGAACATAGTGATTGCGGCTTTTTGGAGGTGGATTCTGAGGGTAATGCTGGTGGACTTTTAATCATTTGGAACTCTGAGTTATTCAAGATGGTGGAGGCTTATTGCAGCAGAAATTTCCTGTTGATCATAGGTATCTTAAAGTCAATCTTCTGCTGTACTTTGGTTAATATCTATGACCCTTGTAATGCAACTGCAAGAAGGGCGCTGTGGGAGAAGTTCTTAGTCTGAAAACTCATTTCTCTGACCCTTGGTGCCTGGGTGGAGATATTCACTAAGAGCTCGAGGAATGAGGGATGAATGGTGGAGCAGAATTGATAGATTCCTTCTTCATCCTGAATGGTTGGACAGATTCAAATTGAAGCAATGGGGACTTTTCAGATTGCAAAGCATTCTTCAAGCTCTATAACTGTTCCTACTCTTCTGGGTGATTGAAGCAAATGGAAGTGATTAGCTCAAGCTTGGTTTCCTTTTCATCTCTAAGAGGGGTTTGTTCTCCTTCGTATCTGATGTGATGATCTCATTCTGTGTTCTGTTGGCATCTTGCCAACATGCTTTTTTGGTTTGGTTGTGGCTCTTGATCTTCCATTGGCATGATCTCACTGGTTGGGTGTTCTCCTTAGAAGTGATGCTTTCACTCCTGCCTTTTAATCTTGTAATTTGCTCAAGATTAATAAAATTTATTATCTTTGCCGTTCAAAAAAAAAAAAGAGTCAAAGCTTTAGAATTTTCAAGTTCGTTCATTAAGTCTTTAAGTAAACTCGAGCCGAGCTCAAACTCTATGACAATTTGATGAGCCAAGCTTGAGCAGAGTTTAATTTTCTGGATTTGATGTGTCAAACTTGTTCATGAGCCTTAACAAATAAAAAATATTAGGTTCACGAGCTTAAGCGAGCCGAATACTGTTAGGTTTAGTTTCGGCTTCTTTAAGAATCGAGCCCAAAATTAAGGTTCAGGTTTAGCTCATTTAGTTCTTGAACCGAACTCGAACGAGCCTTTACCCAGTCGAGTCTCGAAAAGTTCACGAATAACTTGGTTGTGCGCATCAAATGTGCATAGATCACAATGTGGTACCAACTCCGGATCCCACACAAATAACCTGAGCTTTTAATTTAATTTAAAATATTTTTTCGAGGACCACTTCCAAAAATACCTCGATTAAATCATCTAACTTATGTAGAATATAGGATCAGGAAAAGTTAAATGCATGGATTGAGCACTTATAAGTATTGGATTGAGCAGAATTTTTTTTCATAGGGCCTTCAAAAAAGTTTTACATCTAATGTATGACTTGAATTGTTTGCGTAGGATTTAGAGTGGGCCCCACAACGCGATCTGTGCCAATTTGCTGTGCAATTAGACTTTCAGTTAGATTAATGCGGCTAATCCAATGGTCAAGAACAAAGGGTACGGATGCCAGCGGGGCTCTTCTCATATAAGTGACTGACGAGTACTTTAGGCAGCTAGAAGCCTTTTATTTATTTTTCTGGAAGACCATGAACTTCATTAAATAAATCTAAATAATTCACAACAACAAAAAGGGGAAAAAAAAAAAAGATTTCATCAGATGTTTGTAATAAGCATTAAGACGAAAATTTTATGGGATTAAAAAGTAATTGTTTCTTGATGACAATTTCTAGCATGTGCAAGAATGTGTTAGAGTGAATCTCATTGTTTATAGTATTTTACAATGAATTTGCTACCAACCCATAATGGGTTGGGGGCCACACCAATTAGAACAATTCCCGGCAACACTGAGGAATTGCATATATATTCAATTACTTTAATGCCCCATATGATTACAAGCCTACATTATTAAGCTCGGCATTAATAATAGATCGTACAAAACATAATAAACGTACCTATCTTGTCATAATTTTCCAATGTGGGATACCATACATTCAACTAATGGTCTAGAATTTCATTTTTTCAAATTGCCATGAGTTGCAAGTGGTGGCTAGCTCATGCGGTAGAGCTTTTGGATGCCCCATACTGCATCTCGGGATCGAGTGTCACTCCCCCTCCCCCATGTAATAGAGTAGGAATAACGAATGACAAAAAAAATAAAAATTGTCATGAGTTGTTTGGGAATGCAATAATAATCGAACTAAGTTGGGACTTGGGAGTGTGCTTAGTAGAATGGCGCTCCACTAATGTAAACACACCCCTTAGTTTAACTAGGGATGGGCATCAGAGGGTAGGAGGTGAATACCACTATCTCCATCCAAATTTTCAAATCCATATCAATCCCTGTCCCCTCTCTAATCTCCACCAGAGAATTTTTTTAACCTCCATCCCCGCCCCAATGTGGGGAACAGGGATCCCCATGGAGAATTGGGGATCCAAAAGTTCACTCGAATTATTCAAGTGAATACCAAAGAAGTTATATTAAAATCCAAATCTAATGACAAAAGTGCCGTATTTAGTTCCAAAAATAGCCCAGAAATAACACACAAAAAGGATGTATTGAAATTGCCTCAAAGCCGTTGAAACCCTCTTACTACTGTTGCTCTTGTTCTTTTTCTTTTTTTGTTTTTGGTTTCTGGGGAGATTAAAATGGCATAGCCACATAAAACAGAGGTAAAGGAGAAAACCTTCCTTATACAACCAACCAGACACCAACTTATAAACTTATTCATGGAAAAAAAACTTACAACTTATAATATAATATTCCTATATATGTGAGAGGGGGTGCGGGAGGGGCGGGGATCGGGGAGGGGACTTACTATATCATCCCCTACGTGATCCCCGAATATTTTTAAAAACATTTCCCATATCCTACCAAATCTCCGAAAAATTCTCCGAATCCCCTACCTATTCGGAGAGGGGATGGGTTGGATCGGGGTTGGTCGACCGAGATGGTCATCCCTAAGTTTAACCATTTAGTTAATCTTGACTCCAGAATTATTGTTGAACAGTGATAAAATCGTGCAGAAAATTTTCGCAATGCAAAACTCTATCTTTAATATAGGTTTTTATTTTATTAAAATTAGATTGTGCCTGATATAATTTATTGTTGTCATATGCTATCTATTTTGCTCACAGATTTAAGTAGATTTTCACTTACATGGGCTACGCACGGATGCCGAGTGCAACAATAACAAAGAAAAACCCAATTATATTAGAGTACTAAAATACAGAATTTTAGTGTAATTAACCCAACGGGTTTGCTTGAACTCTCTCAAATACTAGTAAAGCTGCCCATGTACGTTATACTCAAAGATTTATACGTATTCGTCGTAAAAATAAGGCGAAAAAAGATAGAATTTGTTACTCATGTGAAAGAAGAATAATACTCCACCTGTTACCTTCTTTTTTTTGCACCGCTATAAATTTTAGGTTCTCAAACCGTAAAACTTATTGGGGCTTATTTTATTTTATTGTGCTATAGTGTTTTGTGACTTTTATATTTTAACAGGAACTCAGCACAGACAATACTAATGAGGAAAATTTAATTCACAGAAAAAAAAAAACAAAAATTTCCACCGTATTGCAATGGTCAAGAACAAATTGGGGTACGGTCTGTACGGATGCCTCTAAAACCAGGCTCTTCTCATATACTCCTAAGTGAATGAAGAGTATTTTTTCTTTTCTTTTGAGCTAGCCACCACTTGCGACTGACGAGTATTTTAGGCAACTAGAAGCCTTTATTTTTTGGGAAGACCATGAACTTCATTAAATAAATTTAAATAACTTACAACAAAACAAAGAGAAAAAAGAAAACAAGTTCTACATGTAAACAAAAAAAAAAAAAAAAAGATTCCATCACATGTTTGTAATAAGCATTAAGATGACAATTTTATGCGAACCCGAGCAATACTGAGGAATTGCATAAATATTCAATTACGTTAATGCCCCATTTGGTTACAAGCCTACAATATTACTAAGCTCGGCATTATTAATACAAACTCCAACCTATAATAAACGTACCTATCTTGTCATAATTTTCCAATGTGGGATACCATTCAATTATTCGTCCAGAATTTCGTACGGGGCTGCACTAACGTAAGCAGCACAACCCTTAGTTTAACCATTTACTTAATCTTGGCAAGGGCATGCAGCTTTAGAATTAATTATTGTTGAACGGTGATAAAATCGTGCAGACAATTTTTGCAATGCAAAACTCTATCTTTAATATACTGGTTTTTATTTGATTAAAATTAGATTGTGCCTGACATAATTTTATTTAATTTGTTGTCATACACTATCTATTTGCTCACAGTAGATTTTCACTTACATTGGCTTACCATGAATGACGACTGCAACAATAACACCAATTATATTAAAAATACAAAATTTTAGTGTATTGTTTTTACCCAATGGATTTGCTTGAACCCCCTCAAATACTAGTAAAGCTGCCTACGTACGTTATACCCGGATCAAAGATTTACGCGTATTCGTCGTAAAAATATGACGAAAAAACCTCTTTTTGCGCCGCTCTAAAGTTTAGGTCCTCAAACAGTAAAGCTTATTGGGGGTTATTTTATTTTGTGTCCAAATTTAATACTAAGACTTTTACATTTTAACATTGCACGAGTAACTCAGAACAGACAATAATAATGACAAAAATTTAATTTATAGACAAAAAAAATAATAATTTCCACACGTATTGCAATTGTTTGCCAATGGAAACTCGTTGACTTGTCAATTTTGGTCCCGGCACATTACATACAATTCCTTGAATTCGAAACAATCCAAACCAAGTGTAAATTATTATTCCCTGCATTATTTAGAAACAATTCTACAGAGGTTATTTGAAAATTAACATTGGTAAATTAATTCAGAACCCATCATGGAAACAGAATAAAGTGAATACCTGAGATTCATTATCTACGCATGTCAAATGCTCTGTATCTACTATACAAAGTTTTCAAATGATTATCAGCAACTTTTTTGCCTTAAAAAAATGCATGTGTATATCATAATTCTCTTATGTACACTAAAAATCGCGCCTTTTTTCTCTTCATTTTCTTTGTTTCCTTGTCACTTGCCAAACATAAAACCCTCCATCTACTACTACTTCAGTTCTTCAATCTCCATACTGGAAGAACCCTGTGAGTCGTTTCCTTGAACGGGTTTACTTCCTGAAAAATGAAAGGTACTTGATAGGCATTAGGCTACATGTTTTGATGCAAATTAATAAGCGATTTCAATTGTTGGATGAACCAAACCTGGATTCGTGTCTTCTGGGATGCGAATGCTAACTTCATCTCCATCCTCGGAAGGGTTTAGGGACACAGCTCTCCGCAAGTTATTGGAAGTGTATGCAAACTGACAATAAGCCGTAGGCAATTGCTTATGAATCGCATCCATACTTCCACATTGTTCATCTTTGTGATCCATCTCCATAAGAACCTACAAACAAATCCATGCATCAAACAGAGAACAAAAACTTGTTTGGTTTACCTTATTTGCTTAATTTTTCGTAATCTCTCTGTCTTCACTGAGCATTTATCATAATTTGGTTAGAAGAATTATTTTCTCCTTCCTCTTGTAAGAAAAGTACATATGAATTAACAGAAACAGGAAGCAAATGTGCGGAATATATTTGCTTCTTTACTGGTTATTGGTTCTTTTCTTCACACAAGATCCAATTTCTTATACTTTCCCTTCTCGTGGAGATGAAACGAAAAATGGAAATAAAAAGGTGATCAAGAAACGAATAAAAATCCCAATCAAACGAAAAGGCTTCATAAAAAAAAATGCAAAGGAAACCAAACAGGCAGAATTGGAAAGATGAAAATCTAATTCTATGTGATTACTACCTGTGCAGCATTGTCCTTGAATACTGGATAAAACCTCTGCCTGCAATACTCGTTGAAGAGGAGAGTAAAAATAATCAGTGGAACGGTGAAGCCTGCTGCAACTGTTGATCGTTTCAGTACGAAAATACCCAAGGCGATTACTTGTGTCAGCACCAATGAAAAGATTGTGGTGTTATGCACGGTAGGCCAAAACTTGCCCCCACTTTGATATTTCGTGACGTACACATTCATGATCTGAAAAGCATATGCAAGAAGAATGTATAATTATTTGCATCTCAATATAATAGCGCATATTCAATGGTAAAACTTTATGAGAGTTGCCACTTTGTTCATATATTGCCAAAGTTCCGGTCTGTCTATAGTCCTTCTACACACATACCACATCCCCCAGTGATTGGGTCTTACATGGATCCTGTTATTGTTGTATATTTTATAGCGTGATTAAAAAGGACTAGGCACAATATTCATGTTCCAAGTTCTAAGTAGATGGAATCAAAACTTTTATTTCATAGAGCACTTTATAATGCATTGATGAAATCTCTACTTTATGCAGTCCGAAATCCTAAAAAAATCCAGGCATATAAATTCAATTGCCAGAACCAATATGACAATTCTTAGTTATACTCCATAAGCACACAAATAGAGCAGAATTTACAACATGAATTCAAAACAGACACGAGTGACATACCTCCTCCAGAATAATATTTTACTTCAAATAAAGGTAAAGTTTGCTTCCAACTCTTAACAGAGAAAGAAGAAGAACTCACTTCCTAACTTAAAAAAATTGGTTGTTAATGAATCTCCACTACAGGAACAACCACCTCTATCGTCACAGGCCTAAAATGTTAGGTGAGAGTAACACTGAACCTAAGGAGCTGCATTACTAATTGATTTGTAATACATGAAGCATGCAACTGCTACAGTTTAATAAGGAGAACGAAGGGGAGAAATATTTGAAGTCAGATGATATTTCAGAACATCAAAAATTACTAAAACAAATACAAAAGTAAAGCAAAATCAAACAATAGAAAACATACAAGACAAAAAAGGCAACCTCTAAGGGAATCTAATAGTACATAAAGAATGAAGTTTATTCACCTGATTACGGTACACTAGACTTGCAAGGAAAAAGTAAACCAGTATGAATGGCAATATTAAAGGCGCCGTCAGAGAATACGTGAAGCCAAGGAGTCCAAACAGGAGAACTCTTGGAATTTCCGTATGGTACGGGAAAGATAAAGTGCCATTAGATAGTTCATACTTTCTTCTGAGAATGTATTTATAATAAAAGTTGCAGAAAAGAGCATATGGCTGCATGAGTTCAGAGGCCAAACTCGCCCATCCTGATGTCAAAACGTAAGTCATGAAGAAGGTTGCCTGCAAAGAATTAGAACCCATAATCAAGGTAAAAGAAGACTCTTCAATCCAATGCAAATGCATAATCCACTAATAAACCTAGTAGGAAAGCCTTAATGGGTGACCACGTGTTAAAAGTATCCAACAAAGAAGCCTGAGATGTAGATTGACCTCGCGTATATCATTAAATGGAATCGGACACGTGTCGGACACCAACATAACATGACACGCTTTGGACATGTTTCGAACATGCTGAGTAAGGGAAACATAAGGTCAAAATTGACATGTACTCTTGGTTCATATTTAGTGACTGTTCATTTATATCTACAGGTTTAGATTATTAAGGTATTTTATCCTCACAAGACAAATAATATTTTCATCTACTATAGACAAATATTACGCCTACGAAATACGAAATATTTAGGTTTATATTCAATGTGTCATCAACATGTCCATGTCCGTGTGTCCATAGCGTGCTTCTTACGTACTCTACTGATATATAAACTAGGAGAGATTGTTCCACAAAAATGGGGGCAGAAGAAACAATTTGTTGTATACGCGAGGAAACCAAGGTGATAACCACCAATCGGTATGCAACAAAAGGCAAGACAACAATAAAAAGAGAGAACAAGTACCTGTCCCGGTACTGCTGCGGCAAGTTGTTGAGTCATACCTAAGGGACTGGAAACCGTAAGCAATCGGTCTATAATTTTTGCTGACGAAACGTTAACAAAGAAGACATTCCAGATTAAAAAATATAAAACTTTGGAGCATGCACTCTTTTTCCTGCCACTACGAGAGATAGCCCCCTCAATTGTTGAAAACATCATCATTGTTGGGGGAACAGCATACAGAAATAACATCAGTACCACACTGGGAAGGTACCCTGTTATCAGACGAACCATAAACTTGCTGCACACAAGTAATAAAATGATAAGTTGCCAACTTGTTTGAGGCAAGTGTGAAAAAGGCTTTACAAAGCTATGACAGCAACGTACTTCTTTAAAACCTCTCTCAGAAAGGGGAATCTTCTCTGCAGTTGCTCTAGGTGAAGGAGACCTTGTACAGAAGCCACGGGAATGATAAACAGAATCATGAAACCAATAGAGGCGAGAAGAGATGCTATCCTACGAACCCAAAGTTGCCAATATGGAATACTAAGGTTTTTCCAATAGACATTATGTGGTTCTGGAGCTAAGTCTGTGACCCATGACATCGGGTTTGCTGATTGAAGAACCTGTGAAGCAACCAAAGCTGCATGGCGAGTCTTGAAGAAGACCAAAGCAGCTGCACACTCCTGCATGATGAATTTAACTACATTGGAGTGGTAGCCATCAACACTTCACAAGTTTTTAACCAAAACTAGCAAGTTTGTTTCAATTGCATATTACTTGTGAAACACAGATTAATGCTCGAGGACGATACAAATCCAACTACATCATAAACACTAAGTCACTAAAGTAGTTCAAAATTCCAAAACTACTCAAAATTTCCGACACAAGAATAACTGAGAACAATAATGAGAAGTACCAAATCTATGTCAGAAGATTTTTAATACAACAGCAAAGACAAATACACATTGAACTCCTCTTGAACCCATTACTGCTTGGAAACAAGAACTGACTAGGTTATTTTTATGAGTGGTCTGTTAGTGTGTTCACCACTCTTTTACACATACATTATGAGGTGAACAATTATATGTAGGGGTACAAAGTAAATTAACATGAGGATCCAAATTAAGACGAGGCGAAAGCCTAACAGTATACTTACGAGCTACAAAAGCTAGATGAAATAAAAAAAAGTGTTGAATCAACAACATTAATGACACTATGTCACAGATCCATACTTCAAATTCTGAATGTCAGAATTAGTTTCACTAATTCATAAAAAAATTTATTACCTTATCTCTTAAATTTGGATCGACCATCTCATTTCCACTCCTAACACTTTCCGGTTCACTGGAAAGGGCCTTGAAGGAATGTGCAGTTCCTCCACAAAGACCACAGCCCTTCAAGTACGACCCGAAATGCTCTGTTGAAGTGCACTTGATCATCTTTGATGCATCATCCTGCAAGGGCATCCGTTTAAACATCATGACCAATAACAAAGCACAGATTCCTATGGCTGTAGATACTATGGATGACGAAATCTTGAGAAATCTATGGCTGTACAAACTTTTGATCCATATATAAATGATAAATCTGCATATGAGAAAACGATAAAATAGAAGTGTGAACTGCATTATATATGGGAAGATCTTATTAAATAGCACACTCTAGTGTGGACTGTAAAACTGTTCTAAGTAATTTACAAGCTGACTCCTAGAATTCTTACAGCAGCAAGCTCCTATATTTCCTTAGGTAATGGTTAAATTTAAAGTATGTTTAGTTTCATGAACATGATATAACTTGTTGGGAATAAAAGAGGTGAGAAACAAAGAGAAAGCTTATATATGTCCAATGTCTATCTCGTTTCTCACCAAAAAAAATGGTGTTATTTGGTGGGAAACCCTATTCCTTCTTTTCTCACCATTTCCTTGTTGGGAATTATTTCGCAATCCCATCCAAGTCAACAGAAGCACTCACGAAAATAGACAAGCACACACAAGAAAGAGAACCACCAAGTTTACATGGTTTAGCCCCAATTGCCTATGTCCGCGGGAGAGAGATTTCCACTATTAACAATTATTTCAATGTGAGATGGACAAATTATGTAAACCAACACCCTTATTAGAGCCCCACTTGCTCAAGGGAGTTGAGCCGTCGCTCCCCCCTGGAGCCCTACTGTTTTCCTCTCATCCCTAACATTTTTAAATCTCAAAAACCCATACACCCTCTTGCTATACTAGCGAGCGTCCATCGCTTTGTGCCCGAGTGCACTGGTATTTCATTTGCCATAGGTCTTGTTTACATGTATGAGGACACCTAAACTTGCCAAAACTCTATAGGCAATATTCCTTTTCCATGCAAGATTCCTTAACCAACTCGCTTCAAATTAGCCTTCCTAACCAAGACTCCTCAGGCATGAATAAATGGTTAATTATTTTTGTTTCATGAATCAAATCAATTACATAAGTCACCTATCACGTGGGCAGACCCAACATTCTCACCATCTGAAGGGGTCTGTAACGTAACCAAGATGCAATACATGCATGCATAACACAGAATAATTATAAACAAGTACCATGGAGAGAATTGGGGTGCACAACGTCTAAGGGAAGCCCTCTATACAGTGCTCATAGCTTTCCTTGCTATCAAGAAGTTTTGGACACTGGATAGATGGCACATGAAATCGTACTTTATTAAAGAAACAGTGTAATGGTAAGAAGCAGGGGCGAATTCAGCTTAAGGCACAGGAGGGTCGGAGGGTCAAGTAACCCTCCTGAAATTATCGGATTTTTTTTTTTTACAACAAATGTGAGTAAGATATATAAAATTCATATAACAGGTATGGTGTCTGTACCAGCAGTAAATGCTTTGGCATTCAGGTTCGAGCCCCTCCAGCGTCGTTCTACCTTCTTTTTTATTTGATGATGCTTAAATGGTTTTAAAACAAAAAATTCTTCTAAATTTCACCTAATGATAGTCGAACCCAGGCCAACAAGGACTTATGTAATACTAGTACCACAAAACCACAAGCACTTTTTTTTTTTTGGGGGGGGGGGGAAGTAACCACAAGCACTTTAGTACCTATTACACAAGTAAATTTAATATATAATAAAGTACAAATACAGAAACACTAATATTGCATTAATTTTTCTTAATGTTATTCGCTATCTTTCGTTCAAGTGTTTTTACCAAGGTTATGCTTGAGAGGCGACCCCCTCTGTATGAGATTTCTGGATTCGCCACTGGTAAGAAGCAGAAGGATTACATAGCACCCAATAAAGTAGTTATTCGTATAAACGTTGTGCTTTGAAAGCCACTTTTGTGCCTAACAGGACATTCTACAAAGGATAAATGAGACGCGAATTGTTTTCCATTAAGAAAATAAAATGTTTGCGGCAGAAAGCAACAATATTAGATTTCACCACAAAAAGAAGTTATTGCTATACCTTACTATTCAAAAAGCCCAAAATTTTCAAAATCGTAAGATTCTCACCATTAGTTTCTGAACTGCACCAGACCGATAAACCATTTGGTGTGACAGATAACTTGACGCATGATAACGTGTGAAGAAATTTTTCACTGAATCACTGCACGATTCTTTTGGAGACGATGGGATAGCGCGGACAAGGATCGTGAAGTAACTCGGGTTCAGAGAAGATCCAACAATATGCTCCAACCTCATCTTTGTTATGTTTTTGTACTCCTAAAGAATCAAAGTAGAATATGCCATAATGTCCACAAACGGAAAACAAAATCTTACAGAGGATGGATATCTACCTAATAAAACAGGAAGGAAATCGAAAAAATATTGCACAAGGGTTGAATCCTTACGAAGTAAAGAAGAACACAAGCAGAGCAGGATATGATATACAGTGCGAGGCAATGGGCCCAAAGCCTGAAAGACAAAAATATGGACAAAGTTACTTGGGAAGAAAACAACTAAGTGGGAACCATATAGATTATTATGCCCCTTAAAAACTTTTAGATACCTTGGAGTACTACCAAAATAGAGTGAAATAAATGTCGATATAGCTTGTTCAAGTATAATATCTCCTCTCCCACACATTTTGCGAAAAGATCAAAAGGGAGGGATCTTTGAAGAACTTCTCCCAGAAACGGAAAAGACGCAAATGGTAAAAACACTAAGCAAGACTTCCTGTTTGTAAATAGAGGGAAATAGACCCAGTTTTCCTATTACTTCAATTTGTCCTAGAAAGTATGTGACTAACTGTAATCATTAAACATAGAACAGCTGCAAGCCCACCATTCTTCTTTGACCAATCAAGAATTATGGACTCCAATTTTTTAGTATAAAAGCCAGCAGGACCTATTTTCCCTTTTTTTTTTTAACAGACCTAGTTTCCCTATTTATTCAACTTGTTATCAGAGGCCACATGAATGCATGTATTGTTGTTGATGGTGTAACCCTTAACAGCTGCAAGCAAAAACATAAGCTTCTAGAAACTCATGGAAATTCAAATTGTTTGAAGTGAGCATATTGATATAACTCATACCATTTTGACCCTTCTTTGACATTCCCAAATGTGAACACATCCAATGACTCTGAATGGATATGCTGGTGCGTCATCTCTTTGCCAAAATAATTCAACGGAAGCACAAGAGAAATACAAATCACGGCAGCAATGGAGAAGATTCGTCTACTGTTAAAGAAAAATAGTTCAGAACCTACTAAGCAAATTTGCAAACCAAATACCGATTCAGCAAATTAGTAAAATCCTGAAGCTTACTTAGAAGAAAACAGTAAAATACCACATACTTTATTACAACAACAATAACAATAACAGAACCCATCTAGTCCCCAATCATTGGGATTATGGGCGGGGATGATTGGAGACGGACCTAACCTTTGGCAATATGCACAAAGTGGGTGCTCTCAGAATACCACTAAAACAGTGGCCCCCTAAATCTCCAAGAACCGAGGAGCTATAGGGACGTTTTGCTACAAAACCATGCCCCCAAATGAAAGCCAAAGGGCATCAGGGAGGGCAAGCCTAGGACCCAAATCAATTTTTGTGCTCATTACTATGCTTCCTTCATTCTTGGTCCAAATCATCCCACTAATAAGCACATCTACCACATACTTTATTGCTATAGAATAAAGAAGAGGAAGTAGAAAGAATGAGAACTACTACAACAAAATATGGCAATAAGAAGCTATTATAAAAATAAATTTTTTTACGATTTCATAGCTCTATAAGCATAAGGTCCGGACTATAACAATTACAGGTATTCAATAGCTTCCAATCTTAAAACATTTTGCATTCTTCATTCTTAATAGCGTGTGTTCCAAAGACTCGAGTTCCACTTCAAAGTTAATTTCGAAAGAAGAATAATTACAATAATGCATCAAGCACGGGTTCCTCGAAAATCTGTGAGCTAAATTTATAGCCTATGATGCACGGACACGGACGGACACAGACACGGACACGGACACGGAAATTCTAAAAAAATGGGAATACGGACACGGCGGGGGACACGTCACGTGTATATTTATTTATTTATTTATTATATATGTATATTAATTTTTTTTTTTTAGAAAATGAAGCAGCACCAGAAAGTTCTGTCAACTGATGAGGAGGAGGAGATCTATATAGATGGTCAAATTGCACTTTTTTACCCTAAGTTTTGATTAATTATAAATTTACCCCAGAAAGTTTTAAAAAAAATTCAATTTTACCCCAGCCGTGTCCCCCTCCAAAAATTCAAAATAGCCGTGTCCCCATCCACGTGGCGTGTCCGGACACGTGTCCCGCCGTGTCCCCATGTCCGAACACTGCGATACGCGTACCCCGAGAGGTGTCGGTGCTTCGTAGTTTATAGCCATTAATCTAAAGAGTATAAAGTCCAGTAGCCCTTTCTCCCAGCCATATCCCCACCCCTCCAGAAAAAGGGGGAAATTATAATGATTAGCATTTTTGGTCAATTACCCACAACAAATGAATGGCAGGCAGGCAGCTCATTGGTTTCAGAAAAAGGTGGAAAGTTAACACCCACTTCATCTAAGAATCGTATCCAACCTCGCATCCCAGAATTGTGAGCGAAAACCATTAAATTAGCAAAGTGCAAGTTATGGGTACAACATTGCAGATAAAAATGGATCCAAAAAGGATAAGCACACTCTTTGCAACATTTGCAAATATAAGCCATTCAATTAAGAGCAAGAACAACAAACTAGGCAAATTTTGAGCAAAAAATGCTAGTGAACAGTGCACATTTATCATTTTAGCTACTCACATCTCTTTCAAATCCAAAAATATTATCTATTTTAGCTATCGTCTATAAAATATTGGTTTGAGAGAGAGAGAGAGAATAATTAAAAAGTGGATAGATGGTGAATAGTGCCTAGGCAAAACTACCTAGTCACTATTCATTGAGGTATTTTACATGGGGGAATTTGTTGAGGCTCTTGAAGGGCTTGTTTTTTCATTTTCAACTAGGTAAAAGAGCTAAAATCCTCATTGACCTAATTCGTTGCACTTGCCCTAATAAAGCCTAGCCCCAATACTTTCAAATCGGCTAGAATGACAAAAATTTCCTAACTTGTAGTCATTGAAAAATAGAAAATCAAGTGAAGAAAAAACTCTGATAAGAACCCTTCAAAGGAATTAACTTGTGTAAAAGATACTAAACTCACCAAGGTCCTCTACCTTATACGTAAGAATAGACAATGAAGAATTTTAAGCAAATGAAGGTTCTTTTCTCCATCGTGTCCTAACAATTTCCATATATTTGTTCTCCCAATAGGTGTTGATGGGATACCAAGGAATTCAAAAAAAAATCGGATACATTTGATGTAGGTGACCTCATCATTCCTGCTTCGCACCTCTTTCTTCGTATATTAAAGACAATGATTTGGTTGTTGCTTAATCGAGATATAGGTTTGAGAAAAAGAAGGAAAGGAAACTTCCTATAAAGCACGACCTGATTAGGTAGTCCTCATTCAACATTTTCATGAGTGCATGGGGTTCTGATGGTGAGGTTATGAGAAGTCTTGTTCTGCTCATCAGTTATGCTGCATTTGGATGTAACTCGTAAGCAACCTGTTAACATATCTTGATTGAGGAAGTACTTCACTGACCACATGCCCTTTGGGTTCGAGGATTGTTTTGCCAGTGCCAACTATTGTTGAGTATTTTTGTTTCATCACTATACGAAGGAGACTTTCTCCCAATTAGGGACAAATGATTGTAATCAACAAGGCATAATGAAGAATAGAGAATCGAAACTTTTGTCTTTTTTCTTTCTCCCTCTCTCTCTCCACCCACCAGGAATTGCAGCAAGAGCAAGCTACTCATAAAACAACAAACTAGAATGTTGGTTAACATGTGTGCGAGGAACAAAATAGCAGTAGCCTGTATCAGAAGAGAGCTTAATAAATGTTATCAAATGTTCAATAAATCAGTATACAAGGGTCCAGACTAAATACTTCGTGACCTATATGCTAAAAAACTAGCAAGTATATTTACCAGAAGTGTTTAAACTTTCACTCTTGCAAGGTTGCGGTAAGATATAATTACCTGAAAACAACTATTCTGAGGAAAACCACTGCATCCAAGCCCCCACAAGCTAATATTTCTTCTTCAGATGCTTGCCAGGCCTTTACTATCCATCCAGGGGAAGGAACAAATCTGGAGAAATGACCTCGCCCTTTTGACCTCAACTGCGCAAGCCTTTGCCCAAAGTAGACACACGCATTGCTTGGTTGTTTCCGCAACACTGAATATAGTGATAAAAACACCAGGCACAGACCTATATTGATAGCAGCTGAAGTTACCAGACCAGAGATATTCATATCTGTCAAATGTATTGGCAACCTTCAGGCGTGTCGTTGACCATAGAAAAATATTAAACGCACACCATGTGGCAGTCTGGCAGAGCCTGTGAACATTTGAAATACTGGAATACAAGAATAAAATGTTTCTGGTCACCGGTTTAGGAGCTGCACAAGTAACAATTTATGAATGTTAGAATATTACTCCACTTTTAGCAGAATCAAATGAAGAGTGCGTTAACCAAAACTCAAAATGCAAACGCACTTGTTTCTCTCTTGTTTTTCAATTTTAATAAACGACTGCTAAAAGAAAGTCAGGCAACAACAGGTATAAAAGGTCAATGAACAAAAACATTCTTAGACGCTTGGAAAATTTTCCAACTTAAAATGATTTGCATTCGAAGGGAGCCTAATGTACATTGACCAACAACTGGTTTCTACATAGTTTAAGCGATGAACAATGAAGAAATAAGAAGCACTTGGGCACCAATCAAGTCCACCCAATCAGACATGTTTGGACAGCGGTACTTATAAATGTACATCTATTTAGAACGGGATTGCGGAGGAACCCCTTATAGTTGTATAGCATTAAAATGAGGAAACAGAGGAGGAAAATGGAGGGTAACAAACGGATGTGAATTAAGAGAAAAATTGCAGTTATCAGGAAGCAACTTACCCTGGAGCAAGCGGGTCTGGCAATGGTGTGGGTTTTCAGAGGGTTTTTCAAAGGTAGTTTTAATTGCAAAATAAAACGGACAAACTGCTTACATCGTTCTATATCGCTAATACAGGAATTCGAAATATTCGCAAGGTTCTTTACTCAAAAAAGACATCAATTATCCGGAAAAAGAAGAACTCAGATTTGGCAAACATCATGCTTAAATAGACGCAAACAGAAATACAAAAGGAACAAAAGAACGCACATGTAGACGTCCTTGTTCTGTTGTTTAACAAAGCATTCTTTCACATTGATCGGCAATTACAGAGAGAGAAGAATACCTATGTCAATGTAAGATTTGGCGACGGTCAACACGAAATGATCAGAAAATGGGCAATGGTGTGTGGGTTTTTAGTGGCTTTTCAAATGTAGTCCCAATGGAAAAACAAATGGACAAACTGCCTAATCGCTGCTACCGGAATTCAAAATGTTTACAAGGTTCCTTACTCAAAAAAGGCATCAATCATCCTAAAAACTAACTCCTCAAAGCAAACAGAAATACAAAACGAACATAAAATACGCACATGTAGACGACCTCGTTCTCTTGCTTAACAAAGCATTCCTTCATATTAACAGGCAATAAAAAAAAGAAAGAAAAAAAAAACTTAAACGCCTCTCGAAAATTCCTGGCTAACTTCGGAAAAAAAAGATAAATCACCAAGAATCAAAACAACAACAATAACGGAACTCGTTAGTCCTCAACCATTGGGATACGGGCGGGAGGATTGGGACCAACCTAACATTTGACAATATATAATGTACAAAGTTGCTTCTATCAAAATTCAAAATAATACGACTTAAACCGTGGCCTCCACTATACCTCCAAGAAACGAGGAGCAAAAGGGACGTTTTGCTGCGGAATCATGCCCGGGCCAAATCAAAAGAAATCCTCAAAAAATGTTTACGTATACACACACGCAGAACCATTCGCACAATACAGAGAGAAGAATACCTGTGTCAATGTAAGGTTTAGGGATAAGACAATGTTGAATGATGAGAAAATGGGAGGAGTTAAGGAACGAACACACGACAATTATGTGAGGAGAGAGAGAATGCCCTAGAAGAGATTTGACAGCACGCGAAACGCAGGAGAATTGATCTCGGAAAATATATATATGCCCCGCCTAGGAGGAGTTTTTCAGCGTCGATCGGGTACCATCCTACGTGGTGTCTGATCACATATATCTTGGTTGTCCAAAATAGTTTTGGGGCCCAAATTCTAAAGAGGAGGAGAGAATGGGAGAAATATGAACCTTCCAAAATATTTTTAGACAGCCGAATGTGCGCGTACGTACACCATGTGCTGTCCGCTCGGCATAAAAAAAAAAATCCCCAAGGGAACATTCGTTGTACGGGAAGATTTGTGGGGCGGGGGAGAGAGAGGTGCCACGTGGAAGACAATGAGAGAAACCGCCGTAACTGTCTGCTTCAAGGTTGAAATTGCTGATGTTTGGGGATTTTATTCAATGTCCTGGTACCGCCACGTGATGCTCTAAACACTTTTTTCACCGTATATTTGTGTAGTTTCCACCATAAATTGTGTGGATCTATTTCATCGTCATTGATTTTTACGCGCCATGGTAATTGAAGTAGCTGGATAAATTCTCCTTTTTTAATTTTTGGGTTCAATCCATTTTGAACTCATTTTGAACCCTGTAAATCCATGTATATATAGGTTAATGTGGTTAACTCATATATGACCCATATTATAACATGAGCAAGTTCGGATAATATGGGTAAGTTTGGTTGGGTTATAGGTAGACGAGTCGGGTTGGGTTGAAAATTGTCACCTCTAATTACTCTGTCGCTGCACTTTATCATATTCAAACGAAGAACACTAAAGGCGCAGAGGAGCTAAAAGTCACACAAATTATGATAGAGAAGAGTTTGGAGTACCGTCACGTATTATATCAGGAGCATGTGCTGGTAATGTTGATAAAAATCTAGGAGTCAGTAACGTATCAATCATGGTTGAATTTTATTTTTATTTTTTCTATTTTTCCCGGGGTTGAATTCTTTTTCTAAAGAAACAATTTTTTTTAATTTTGGGGTGGGTTATGATCTACTATGATTTCGCAAAATTTTCACACTTTTATGACTGTAATAATAATTAATTTATTAGTAAGGGTCAAACATTTTTATCAAAGTTTTCTCCATGTGACGTGGTGCATTGAGTGAGACAAAATAGAATCTATCGCAATCTCATTTTTTGAGGGGGTGTTTGGGAGCCCTTTTTCTACTTCTCATTTTCACATATTTGTGTGTTTGGGAGACTTGAACCAAAATGATTTTTAAGAAAATGGATTTTTGCAAAATACATTCTGCACATTTGTAGACACCCCAATTTAAGCATGCGGTAACATTTCCAAGACCCCGGGAGCAAGTCAAACTGGTCAAACCAGTGCTCACATACCGTACGGTATATGGCACTGTGCGCGGTATGTTAAACATACCGTA
>JAXBDA010006121.1:0-21776 GCA_036023075.1 Gaultheria prostrata | reverse complement strand
CTCTCTCTCTCTGTCCCTCTGAATCTGAAACCCAAAAGACGTCGTTTGAACATAAAAGGGCATTATTGTCCCGTTACAAATAAAGAGTGGACCTGAGGCCTTACAAAATTCATAATAGTGGACATGCGGGCTTGTAAAAATAGGTAGTGGACTGGGCTATGTACAAACACCTATAATGGACCTCCCACCAATTATTTAAGGTAAAAATAGACCGAGCTTATCACGCAGTGTTTTGCCCAACCTACACAGTAAGCTAATTATTGTAAAACAAGTAGATAAAGACTTAAAGACATCTCCAAAAATTGAATACTATGGCTAATATAGCAAAGCAACACGTGGTCTTCAATTTCCCATCAACAATGATACCCCATATGAGTTCTTATTGTTCTCGGTGAGGAAGGAAGAAAAAAAGAGAGAAAGAAAAAGAAAAGACAGAAAGAAGAGATTTAACTTGTTATACAATAGTGATAAATTGGAAATTCTATTAGCTCTAACAGTGGAAGTTAGCCTAATTTTATCAACAATATATAATAGCAATAAACATGAATATATTTTATGGTTAGGTACGGGTTCTTCAGAGTAGTTGATCGAAAGTTGGACGGAGCAAAATGTGAGTTATGAATTATCCTGTTACATGAGTTTTTCGTAAAATTTATGTTTTTAGCTTACTAAAATGTTTATTTTAACATATAGAATTCTTTGTAGCAACCATGCCATGGAATTATGATGTTTTGCAAAGTTTTTGAAAATAGTACTATTGACTATTGATACATTAGGATGATGTCCCTGAAATCTGGGGGACGTTAAAGATACTAGTGGGAACGGTGTTATAAGGGTGGAAAAGAAAGGGGCACAGCCAGGTGTCCAACTGAATTGATTAATTCACTTTATGCGCATTGGGGCTCGCTCCCTCATAGCTTACATAAATCGTTGGATGATATATCTATAAGTTTATGGCATGTTATGTTATATAGAAGCCTGTTTACGAATTTTGGTTACAGTTGAAGCAATGAAAAACTTATCATGTCATGATTTTAGTTACAGTTGAAGCCATGAAAAACTGATTCTATGACTTGTGCTTTATTGACGAAGAGTTTTTAAAATTCCATGGTAGATCATGTAACTCTGATAATTTATAATCTCACGGTCACGACCCAACCCGGAGGGTTAGAAATCATGACCGGCCAGTGATTCTAAAGATCACCCCATGCCTCACTAAAATCACACTTTTCTAAAATAGTCAAGTTCATTGAATGACGAAAGCTTAAAATTTGACAAAATACATTCAAAGCTGAACTAATGTAACAAATAATAATTATTCGCTCTAGGCATTATTACAAACCCGTAGCCCCCTTGGGTACCACCAAAATAATTAATGTTTAAACTTACAAACTTTCTCAAATTAAATTACAACTCTCTAATTTCAACCCAAATAACCACACGATAACAATGACTCCAGGTTCTTCCTCAGTGACCTAAAATGGTTTCATAAAAATAAAACCATTTTAGTGAGCGTTACGATATACAAAGGTTCCATAATTAACATGGGAATAGTTTAACAAAAATTAACTTTAAATACAAATTTCCAGGCTTGAGATAGCAAACCGTAAAATAATCAATAATGCAGTTATTCAAGCTTAAAACTGTCAAACTGTAACTTAATCAATAGTGCAGTTATTCAGGTTCAAAACTGTCAAACCGTAATAACATCTTTCATGGGTGGAACACCGGCAATAATCTGAGGAGCGACCTCTCCATTGGGAAAATGATATCAAGTGCATGGGATACCCGGTTATATCCCCTCATTTGGGCGCCAAATTGCAACACCTAGATTTTTACCAAAACGAACAATCAGTCCGTTCTCTTTTTCCTTTTCAATCATCCTATGTTTATCTTTAAAATGTCATTTCCAAATTGTGCTTATTATGCACTATGATGCTTCCGTATAAGACATCTATTTTCCAGATTTCAACGTATCATACTGATCCAATTTGCAAACCATAATTCACAAAACATTTAAAAATAAACTATACAACCAATGTATATTCGTAACTCACCTTTGTAGCGTAGACCAAAGTACTACCGTCTTATGTAACTCAAAAGCCAGCCCCGGAACCGGGTGCAGGAGTGACCGGAGTGGCACGGCTCACCAGAGTGAGTGATCGCCGAAATGGAAGGGTGGCAGTGGTAATATTGGTGTGCAGAAAAAGAAAAAGAAATTGAGATGTGCTTGGGGTTCTTGAAAGGCTGACATGGGCATAGGCAGATGGCTTGAATTATGGGGTGGGAATGAATTGTGCCAGAAAAGTGATTTTAAAAATAACACAAGAGACACAGATCCGACATTATTAATTCGGATGGCCACCCCCTTATATCAATGAACAATTGTCCACCTCTCAATAAATAGTAAACTAATCAAAATGGGGCCTTAATTAAATAGAAAATGGAGTGCCATAAATAAACAAAGCTCAATTGTGGAGGCTGACTCATTGAGTTAGCCTGCTGTCGATTTCAAGAGGAAAAGAGAGATTATAATTCACCACAACCAGTGTATGTCCGGTCTCAGTCCGGTTGCATTGTCCAGAATTTGTTCTCAGAAAAATCTTAAAAATTTACCGTTTTACAATAAAAATCATTCTAAAATCAACTTAGGCGACGAATTTTTGAAGAGAATTTCAAAAAATAGAATTTTAAATTTTAATAAGAAATCAGGGTATCACACACACCTACACACCCCCATCACCACCACCACACCACACCACACAATCCCCTTCACTGCCGGACAACCACCACCCAAACTCAACCATCTTCCACCCACTCCTAGTCTTCTCATTCCCCTATATCTCTACATCCTTCGACTATAATGGAGGAACCAAGAGGCCTAGAAGGCGGCTTGCTTGGGATTCCCAATTCCTGGAGTTGAAATCAAGGGCGAAGAAACCGCCAACATTAGCAGACCCAAAAAATTTTAACTGGGAAAAGGGTCGGGCATGGAACTGCAACTGGGCTTTGAATTTGGCTTGAGCTGCTTGAACTTGAGCTTGTGCATGAACCTAGGCATCTTTGCCTGAGCCATAGCTTGGGCTTGAAGCTTAGGCAATTGGAAATGGACCAGAAAGTGAGACCTGCCATGTGTTTGAGATTGTGACAGCAAGAGCAAATGGGTTTGCTGGTTTATAATAGATTGCTGGGTTGCTCCTAAATTTCCGAAGTGGGTTGGAACCCCAGTATTCTTTACTGGGTTATTGTTACTCGATGACATCTTGACAAACAAATTCACGGCAACAGCTTACAATGTAGACAATTTAATCGAGCAATAAATCCTCTTTGTGTGTGTGTGTGTGAGAGAGAGAGAGAGAGAGAGAGATCCCAAGTTAGCATTTAACGGAAAAAACCAACTCCGTTAGCCAAATCCATTATCAATTTGATGGATTTAGACGTTAGTGGGTAAATTGACTAACGAAGTGATAGTTTGGAAGTGTAATTGAAGTTTATTGAAGTTCGGGAGTCTATGAGACACTGAGGTCAAAGTTCGAGGTTTTTTTTGAAGTTTTCCCTTTGGATTGGTTTTGGTCTGTGAATTTTATGGTTTTGTTTGGTTCTCCAAATTCATAATCTGTAAGTAGTTAATGGTTTGGTTCTTGGTTTATTACAAAACAGGACCAATCCGATCCATGTTCACCCCTAGATATCATTGCACAACATCATTTATATACAAGGGAAACTTAATTTTTAATCCTAATTCTAGTAATACCTAAGTTTTTACGGAAAACTTTATCCTACTTACTTTTTTTACCTATCTTCTCATCCTTAAATTGAAATAACCCTGATCTAAACTCTCTCTCCTCACTTTCAAATATTTATCTCTTCTAATTTTTCTTAATTTATCTCAATCTCTCTTGTTTATCTATCAAATCTTCTTTTTTACTACTAGTAATATTTTTATTCGTTCTTTCTTCTAATCTTCTTCCGCCTAAAATCTCAAAGCAAAAATTGAAATAATATTATCATGCGTACAATAATGGTAGTACTGTATATTGTAGCTTCTTGACCTCACTGGTAGTAAATCATGCATCTATCTTGACCGTTCTAATCAACTTGATTTTTCAGGGAAGTTCTACCTAACAGGACGAGGCCTACAAAGTGAAGTTAATAGTTTATAGCTCGGTAATGTGCAGTAATTGACATGAACAACACTTTAAAAGCCTTTTGGGAGTTGCACAGACCCAGATCCTTTTGAAACTAAAATTACCCATTTTTTCCTTACATAAAATTGTTTTGTTCACATATCTATTTATATTTGACCAAGCTAATTTTTTGCTTATAAATTATACTCGATAAACTCCACAAAATGAACGATTTCAATTATTGTTCGCATCGCCCCAAAATTGAACAATGAAAAACTGAATGGGATCTCAATTAACCCAAAGTCACTTAATCCGCGTGCATGGCGTGTGAGCGTGAAAAATGTCATCACATCCCTAACAACTGAAATTTACAAGTGCGAGGATTGAAAGCGAGATCGTACGTGACTATAAGCACACATAAATATGGGATCCACTCCAAAAGTGTATTGAGCACCAAATAGGGAAAATTTCAAAGAAAACCCTGACCTTTGAACTAGATGTCCCATGAACACCTAAACTTCAAAAAATGTCAATTAAACCCCGACCATGAACACCTGAACAAAACAACGTCGTTTTGGGAGTTTCCATTAAGTATTAGATGGAAAATGGATTGAGGGGTGAATTGATAACAGAGTGTCAAGGTCAGGGGTTTAATTGATGTTTCTTGAAGTTCAGGTGTTTATGGAACATTTGATCCAAAGGTCAGGGGTTTTTTTGAAATTGTCCCCACCACAAAACCCCCCGATTGAGACTAGAGTAAACATGGCGGTATGACGATCCTTCTTCCTCGCATCCTCTCCTCCCCTTGTTATTCTCTTTATATATACTATATAACTTCGGTTATTTTCCAGTAGTAATAAAGTTTCGATCTGGGGTTTCGTAACTTTCCTTGAAGCATCGATTGCTTCATTCACTAACCACCAAAAAAAAAATTTGAGAAAAAAAGCAGCAGCATCGATAGTGGTCAGGCTAGAATTTGCACATGGCAAAGTTATTTCCTTGGCAAGGAAGGTGGTTTGTTGTTGATGTGGCAGAAATTGGCAGATGTTTGCCGAACCACTGGAGCATGTTTTTTGGGAAACCCTTTCCAAAATTTGGCAGTGGCAAGGGATTCGCCAAACCACTGTCGATGCTTTTATTTTACTCCTGTGACTAATCTAGTTGTGTCTTGTTAACCATTGACAGGAATGGGGTTGGGCCTTTTATGACGGTGATGATTATCGTATCCATGATGTCGTTGCCGAAGATAATGTGGAGGAACTCCTCTCATAGCTGAAAAGCCATCAACTTGACGAACTCGAATTTACTAGAAGTATCGCTATATATCATGCTGTTAATATTGCCACTGCAATGCTGGAAGGGAAGTTGGGCGTAAGAATAGATGTCAATGAGTATAACCTATTGCATCATGCGGCTAGTATGGGATATCCAGAGCTAGTAAAGTTATTCCTTAGCCATGGAGCTCGAACGGATATCAGATCGACTAAGGGACTTGTGATGGGGGACGAGGTAGGGTTGCTCCCACTCGCTATAGCACTCAATTCAACCAGGTGAAAAGGCAACAAATTCCTGACTTTGCCTCTATGGTCTCATTCCGTCCAATTTTTCCTTTTGAATTTACTATGTTGATCCTGCAGACGCTCACTATCTTTGTGCAACTGGACATTATATCCTCGAGGGCAATCTATACTCAACTTGATAGTAACTCTCTGTAGTCCCAAAATGGTCTGTTTTTCTTCCTAAAATTCGTACTCCAAATTACTTTTCGAATCTTAGGTACAAAAGTTTAGATATTGAACCGGATGGAAGTGTTACAAGGTTTTTTTTTTTCCCTGGAAAAAAACTTGTTGCAGGATGGGGATTTGGCCACTATTGAGTTGCTTGCGGGGTCTTCTAAGGACATTGAAGAAGAAGCTTATTCTTGTGCCATGGAAGGAAAGCTCATTGAATTGGCTGTCTTGCTGCTTGTGGCTCGAGATAAGGTTCTAGTTCCCCTCACATTTCCTAGCGAAGATGGTGCTGGTTCAGCTAGAAAAATGACAATCCACCAATGCGTTAAAGATAAGCTTGTGAGACTAATTTTGGAGGAGATCAAACTGAGGAGAGAATTAAAACCTGAGGAGTTAACTCAGGTTCAAAGGAATATTATGGTGATGGGGGCGATTGCATTGTTGCTTGAAGTTTTTGAGATGGCTGGTTCTACTATTGATGAATTTCGTCAGCTACAAAAACATGAAGCATGTATAATACCTGTTATCTTGCTTCTTTGCTTCATGATACGTGTATGATATATTTTGAATTAAGTGTGAATGAGCAGAGCGATAAGTGTGTTCTGCTACAAGAATAACATGGATAGACCATATACCAAAATGACCTGCCGGAAATTCATTGTAGAAAAGCTCAGAACTTTTTATTGGAGAAGATCACTTCCTTCACTAATTGATTGATATTTTGATCACTAGGATGGATTGAGGTCGGAAACGTTTCCCTAAAACAAACATACTTTTGTGTTAATCTATTAATGAGAGCTTGCATATGTTCAGGTATTGTATAGATACAACACGCATAATCTACCTTTCAAAAGGTTATCGTCAGGCCTTTTATGTTGATTCTTTACATGGTTGTCAGAATCTTAAATTCTAGTATTTAGTTTAGTGGCAACTCCAGAAATTTTTGCCAGTGGCGACAGGCAAATATTGCGGTTGTACATCCTCTTGTTTAAAATAATTTAATGATTTCTTTTGGAGGATTGAAAGTTCTCATAAGGGCCTACACGAACCATACAGAACTAACGAGTAGCTTAGCCTGTAGGGAGATGGATGATACTTATCTACTTCTCGCCTAAAAGACTAGTCTTTGTATATTGTTTTATACAAATATGAAAGAGAACAGATTGGATCAATAGTGCGCGACCCCCATATGTAAGAGATTTGGAAGACCAGCTCTAAATTCTTTTAAAAAGCTTCTCCTTTATTACAGTACTGTCTTCCTTCCTTAATCTAGTAGTGATGAGAGGGACTATTAGGTACTTAATAGGTAAATGACCATCCGGAATTGGGAAAATACTCAGAAGTGCATCTTAAACACTAGAAGTGGCCCCAGCAAAAAAGACTCGAGTGGGTTGGAGCCCAGAGAATGAGTGGAAATCTTTAAAAACTTGGTGGATGAGACGAAAAGAGGCAGCATTAGCTCCACATAAAAGGAATAGATCTTCAGCAAATGCGCCGTGTTAAATTCAGAGCATGGCACTTCGGATGAAACAAAAAACCACCCCACTGCACCCTGTCATTAAAAATTGCTGAAAAAGACTCCATAATAAGCAAGAAGAGGTAAGAGGACATGGGGTCCCTCTGCCTCAACCCCCTCTACCCAGGAAAGTATCCTTCCAATGACCCATTAAGAACCACAGAGTACCGAGCAGAAGAAATACACTGGGTTTCCCAATGCACAAACAGAGGAGGGAAAGACATAGCAGCCATGGTCAAACAGAAAATCCCAATCCACAGAATCTCAAGCCTTCATAATACTCCCTCCGTCCCTTAATTTTGATCCACTGCGAAACTACGCGCAATTTTCAAGCGTAAAGATAATGTACTTACCAAAATAATTTTTTGTTCAATATGGATCTTGTCTATTGCATGGTGCAAAAAAAATCAAAATAATTGTAAATGAAATCGTGAATTGAAGCGTGAATTGTTAGACTCACCACCACTTCTACTCCAAATCCGATTCACTTAAAAACTCATGACGTTTTTTTGTGTGAACAATGAATCTAATTGTAAATTGTATGTTTCTTGACAATAGAGTTTTTTACCCTTATTTCATTCTCTTAAGAGAACATATTATGATTTGTGCTCATTAATTAGATGCTCTGAACCATGAATGAAGGAAGCTTGGTAATGAACTCAAAAATTGATATGGGTCTCTAGGCCTGCCCTCTCTGATGCCTTTTGGTTTTGATTTGGGGGCATGGTTCAGTAGCAAAACGTCATGGTTGCTCCTCGATTCTTGAAGGTTTAGGGGGCCACTGTTTCAGTGGTATTCTGAGAGCATATATTGCCCAAGGTTAGGTCCGTCTCCAATCATCCCCATACTCCAATGATTGGGGACTAGATGGGTTTTGTTGTTGTTGTAGGAGAACATGTTATGATGTGCTTATTGTATGTTATGGAGACATGTGATGCCCATGTCTATTGCATGTTGGGGTAAGTAGATGTAACTATTCTTATATACCTTTTAACATGTCTATTCTCGTGTTTCTTGTCTAAGCAGAGAGAATTACCTCGTGACGGCGATCGGTTGTCAGTCTCGACTCACCCTCTTCTCAAAACACGTGTTTTATCCTATATGGGTAAGTCAAATAATGCAGATCAAATCGCAAAATCCATCTCTAGTTCTCAGTATTCTGTGAATGTGGATGTTCAATTAAAGAAGAACCGAACAAATGTAATAGAGCAGACGGCAAAATATCTGTCAAGGGAGAAGCTTGCTTATATGGCAAGGTTCATAAAGAGGTGAAGAACTGGTTCAGTCTTGGTAGAGCCATCTTTGGAGGTATCGCTGATTACCTTTGATAAAGCTTGTTCTTTTACCTTAGTTTCAATAGTTTCGATACTTAGTTCTATTTATTCCCTGTGTGAGTTACCTCCTTTTTAGCCCTTTTTTGGTTTTTGGATGCGCGTGTAGTTTTTTAGGTGATGTTGACGTGTTTGTCTGTCTCACCGGGCCAAAGGTAAATAGCCTCTTTTCGTCCCCCTTCCGATTAATATTTCTTGGTATGGTGGAATTCATCATCCAGATGGGTTGGATGTAAAAACCCGAACTGCTTGACTGACCCCTGATGGATTCACAACAGCTCCCCTATATCTATCATATTTTCAAGGGTAAAAATCACTTAGACACCCTCATCTATCACTCTTCCACACATACACCCCCTCATCTTTAAAACCTATCAACCACACATTGAGATTTTTATCATATTTTCAATACATTGAGAACCAGTCCTGCGAGCATGGTGACAATGCTGCTGTGTTTGGGCCTCTGGTTATGTACTTTGTACCTAGCTCATTTTTTTTTTTTGGGCCTCAATCATACGCCGGGCCCTAATTACTTGTCTATTAACTTTACGGAAACCAACCTAGGTACAGTTCTAAATACCAAGCTAGAAATCAAAAATATTTTCCTGACTGACGTGTCCAAAAGGATTGAATTGACTTACTCAGATATTAACTTAAGTCCTTATCATACCCTATTTTTCGGTTCTATATTTCTCTCGTATACTTGAGAAAATTTGCAGTGAGACTTTCTAGCACAAGATTTAACCCTCCCTAAACCACTATCAGTTATGCAACGGCCACCTACGCATGAGGCCAGCTTCTAACTACGAAGTGATCATGCCATCATCTTTGGCTTTCAAACCATTTAATGAAGATACAGAGCCTAATGTTTTTTGTTTCCCTCTTCTTCTAGATCATTTATCAGGATTTCTATGAGTTGAACTTTCTAGCTTTTACATTGCTTTTCTGTCTTATAATTTTGATAAGTTTGCTTTTATTAGATGTTGTTGGGACAGTTGGCCAGGGTTGGCAATTGATTCATTGATCTTTTTCTTTTTTGATTGGATAAGTTTGATAAATTGATCTTTTAATTGCAGTTTGTTGTTGGAATTTATCTTTGAGAACATGGATGACCGTTCAAAGGCTTATGCACATGTGGGGCGATATTTATCTGCAGGCGCTTTGCTTGCGCCCTTTGATGGATGATGAAAGTTTAAACTTATGCTCCCTTTGATGAATTGATGCACTTCGTAAACTTATAATATTTGGGATTGCCAGTAAACTTATGATGTTGTATACTTTGAGTAAACTTATGATGTGGTATTCCCTGTAAACTTATGAGTTTGTGCACTGTGTAAGCTTGTAATGTTGGTATTGCCAGTAAACTCGGGAACTAGCAACGTTTTAACTTAAGATGGGCCTGGACATCCGAGCTCGCAAGCTAGCCCGAACATCAAGGTATATTAAAAAAAATATTTTAACTTGAAGATTTATGCATGTATTTCTTCTAAATAGTTTTGGAGAACTCAACAGTTATTATCCAGTACGCACGTATTTTTTCTGAATAATTTTGGAGAACTTAACAGTTATTATCCAGTAATCGTTATGTGCGAGTTAACACAGTAAGTTATTTCATTTCATTGGAAAATGTGGTCTTAGTTCATCCGACTCTGTTTATACGTAGTGAACTGATCGTGCAGACGGATGAATTTGTACTGTCAAAAAAATTTAATTTAAATATATAGCAGGTTTTTTGGGTGGATGATGAGGAACTTTCCCAATGCAGGGCCACATCCGTTTTACTATGTTTTTCCTTGCACTAATTTGGTTTTCCCCCAGTTTCGTAGTTCGTACCTCAAATTACTTTTCTAATGTCTTGCTACAAATGATTTACTTTTCTAATGTCTTGCTACAAATGATTGGGTGGATGACAAATGTATGAAGGGAATTTTTCTATGGTGCCCCACTAAATAAGCCGTTGGATAAAAAATAGATGAATCTGAGTTATTAGATGAAAACCATCACGAGGAGGGTGGTTTTGCTCTTTTTCCGCGTAATTGTACTTACCATGAACACAGGCTTTATTTACCACAATTTATGATCTATACGTGTGGTAAGTGTGGTCTGTTTTTGTGGTAAGTGTGATATGTTTTTATAGTTTGTAGACCCAACGTTCATAGTAAGTAAAATTAGGGCACAAGTGCCCCAATACCACTTTGGGGCACCACAGTCAGAACCGTATGGAGGGGGTCTTCGTAATAGCCCCTTTTCTTGGCAAACAAAAGTAATTTTTTTGCCCAAAATTTAGCTATGCGTCTCCGGTGGCTGGTTTTATTTTCTAACCAAATGTATTTTAATATTAAACAATATTTCCTCCATTTCATTTTTCCTACCTTCTCAATTTGAATTCAACTGTCTATTTTATTGTGGTTTCAATATAACATTTGGGGAAGGAAGGTAGAGGTTGAGCATGAACTTAAAGTTTGGTGATTTTGGGTTAGGTGATACATGTAAAGATTAGTGATGGACCATAGAGGTTGCAATGAATTTTAAAGTTTGGTGATGCCGTATTAAATTTGGTGATGCAGTCTAAAGATTGATGATGAAATGTAGAGGTCGGGTACGTTAAAAGTTTGGTGATGCAGTATAAAAATTGGGGATGATGTATAGAATCCGGGCCTCAAGCGTATTATAGGGACTGTCAATCGTTTGCTTCTGAGTAACTAATGTTATCTTGACCGTTGAATTTCAAAAGAAAATTTTGGGCATTTGTAAATCGAACAATGATTCACAGTAACTTCTAAAGGTAGGTAAGTAAAAGAAACAAGATTCACAATAATCCCTAATTGCATCGTTGGAATAGTATTGTGTTGTCCATTATTATTTGTTTTAATTATTTATGAAGCTGTATCACAAAAGTGATTTCCATCATTGATTTAGTTTTGTTTAAAAATTGTATATTTATGGGTCGGAAAATTTCCAAAAAAACCCATAACTTTGACCTCAATATCTCATAGACTCCTGAACTTCAATAAATTTCAATTACACTTCCAAACTATCACTCTGTTAGTCAATTTACCACCTACCGTCCTCTCTCTCTCCATCAGCACCACCACTGCCATCCAAAATGGGGACTCTCCGACACTAACGCAAACACCGATGAGAGAGAAGAGACAGTCACTGTCCCTCCATCTCCCTCCTAGTACATGAGGCGTTACAAATGGAATCAGAGCCCCGCCCTGGTCCAAATGGTGGGTAGGAAGTGTTCTGCCACCACGGACACCAAGGGAGGTTGCTAGGACTATGCAACGAGGACGTTGCATCCCTTAGGAGGGAAGATTGTAATACCCCAAGTTTAAGGGTAGATGGTGTTTAGTCTCACATTGGTTGTTTACATGGGTGATCTTAGGAATATAACAAACCATGTAAGAAACTCCTAGTACCTTAGGCTTAAGCATTTTGGGCCAGTGGTTTACATGGGGCGTTACATGGCATGAAAAGCCAGGGTACGAATACCATAAGCGAATGACGCCCAACAGATAAACTCTTACTCGATAACCTTTACTTTACAAGCAAAGAATAAATCGAAATGATCACATAATTGCATAATTGAACACATGAATATTTCACATGACGCCTAACGTTGTTCTGAAATCTAGTAAGCTCTAAATAAAAAAGTCTGGTACTCTCGTCCACTATGATCCCATCCACTATGTTTCTCATCCACTCTATTTCCATCCATCACGCCTAACATTAGCAAGTGATGCGGCCCACGACAGAGCATGGCCTCATAACCTCCCGCCTATGTTCCCATAAACTATGTTCCCATCCGTCATGTTTAACCTTAGCAAGTGACATGGCTCAAGACATAGCACGGCCTAAACAACGTCTCCTATCTTCATCAATTCCCATAATCTTTCCATATGAACTTCTACGTACGTGTACCAATCCATTGAACTTAATGTCCGTTCTAGGTTCTTGAGAAACGAGGCAAGTAACACTCAACTATTATAATTCGCGGAATTGAATTCACGTCCTTACAAAACAAACTTTATGCAACACATGAAACATATAACAGTAAAGAGCACATATAATGATCACTGTACAATTTGTTAAGTGTCATAACTATGCTCGAGTGAGACTTCGATACACAGTACCCATAGTCGAGTTGTATTATATGGAGTATAAAGATACATATGATTTCACATGCACTCTCCAATGGATTTTATGAAGATTTGATAGACCATACCCTTGATTTTATCCATTCTACAAAAGATTTCATAAAATCTCCCATTTTTGCCCATTTTTGAATGTAAAAATGGGAGATTTTATGAAATCTTTTGCAAAAATGATAAAATCAAGGGTATGATTTTATCAAATCTTCATAAAATTCATTGGAGAACAACCCCCAATTCGAATGATTTCTTGTTAGTGGCATAAAAATTATTATTATTATTATCTAGTTGGCTAGTTGGGTATCATTTATTAACAAAAGGAAAATATAATTTCTACAGCTAACTAGTACTCCTACTAGTTAAATACGGCAATTCCAATTCATTGAATATAGTTATCCAGTCCGGAATCCCAGATTTTTGGGTTTTTTTTAAGGTTTTAAAAAGTATTTTTGCATGATTCGAACCGTCCAATGTGTTTAAAATATACAGTCCAATGTGTTTAAAATATACAATTTTTGTGAAAAACTGCTCGGATCAAGCCATTTCCTGTATTTTTTTGGATGATTTTTCGCGGGGACCTTGGAAAACACGTTTTAAACACATTGGATGGTTCAGATCATAAAAAATATATCGGGAAGGTGGATCCCGGACTAGTATATCAGTCATGATCTCTTGAGGGATCTCTCACGGATCCCTTCGTGTGAACCACCCTTGTTTTTTGACTTTTCGGACCAAATTTCGACGATCCGAACCACTCAATGTGTTCAAAATGTGTTTTCCAAGGCCAACAAAACGAATCGCCAAAAACAAATGCCCGGAAGGGCTTCATCTGAGCAGTTTTTCATAATAACTGCACATATATAGTTTATCAAAAACTGCTCGGATGAAGCCCTTCCGGATAACTTTTTTTTGGCGATTCCACGCGTTGGCCCCTTAAAAACACGTTTTAAACACATTTAGCTGTTCGGAGAGCTTCATCCGAGCAGTTTTTCATAATAACTGCACATATATAGTTTATCAAAAACTGCTCGGATGAAGCCCTTCTGGGTAACTTTTTTTTGGCGATTCCACGCGTTGGCCCCTTAAAAATACGTTTTAAACACATTGAGCTGTTCGGAGAGCTTCATCCGAGCAGTTTTTCATAATAACTGCACATATACATGATAAGGATAAATTGACCACCTAGGTCAGGTCGGGTAAGGCCAGTACATCCCGACCTCCCATGGGCAAGTCGGGCATAATAAGTTGCGTGTCCAGAACAGGTCGGCGGGCCCCCAAGGTGACCCAACACCGAAAGACCTGAATGACTAAGGTCAGCTCAGTGGATAGAGGTCAGATAATCCAGCTCGGGGACTCAGCTCGGCTGAAGATAATCACCTCAGACCTGACTTTCTTGAAGAGTCCAGGTCATACGAGGACTCTTGTGAAGACCCGGAAATTCATATTTCTTTTTCGTAAATAACAATGGGTTAATGTGAGGAATTGAATGAAATGTTAATATTGACTAAGTGTTGGAGAGTTGGTGAGATATATATTGATTGAGGTGTATTTGGTTTACACAAGTCACTCTTGGACTTGGGATGTAATTTTAGAGATTTGAACGGGTTGTGTGGTGTATGAGAAGAGAGAGAAAGAGACCTTTCTTCCCCATTAGTTGGCCGGCCCTCTCTCTCTCCCTCCTCTCTCCTCCATAACTCCTCCAAGCTCAATCCTCACCAACCCAAGTCAATCCCTCAATTCCAACCTTAACCCCTTCACAAAAGCTTTCTAAAATCGCGTGCTCTACGCATTGGTGCTTTCGTTTCACCCCGGTGTTTGAAGAAATTTTCTTGGAGTTTGGAGCTTGGGCTAGGGTTTTACCATTTGAAGTGTTTTCTTGTCCAAATCTCAAAGAGGTAGGGAATCATCCTTCAATTCTCAATGTAAACTTGATGTTTGTGTGTGTATTGTCATCACTTTTGTTAAATCTCTCTTAATCCTTGCTTTAAGCCTTTGTGAAAGCACTCTAGTCTCATAATGTTGATGTGGAGTTGTTCTATCTATTTTCCTAAGTGATTTGCTAGCCAATTTGTGGGTTGGATTTGAGTTGGGTTGAAATCCCCCACCATGGGTGAAAATCTGCTAGAACTGGTCACTATTTAGGCTTTTTGGGCAACCTCAAAGCAGAATTGGGAAAAGTGTAAAACTACAATGTTGTAGCTCTTCAAATTACCTACGTTTCGATATATAATACGTTCAAAACGGAGTTTGGTGTGAAAAATTATGGCGAAAATACTGGGGACCGTTCAAAATCTGCTCGTAAGCATTCTGGGTCGACCTAGACCCTGTAGTGGGTCGACCCAAAACCTTCTGATCATCTCAGGACCATTTTGGGTCTACCCAATCACATTTTGGGTCTACCCAATCACATTTTGGGTCGACCCAAACCCTCTTAAAGGTCATTTTGCTCTTTTTGACCCGTTTTAGCCCGTTTTGTGCGACGTGCATATTATGTTCATTCTAATTGACGTAAAACACCTCGAGATGCGTGTCATGAGTATGATTTAGCGTATCCAACATTATCTTAAGTTCCCTCGGGGTTGTAATACATGTTTGACATCTAATGACACTAGTTGGGCGATAACCGACCGAATTAGGGTTTGATCATAGGATTGAGCCGAGGTTATGCATGGACACCGAGACAATACTTTTGAACATGAAATAACAACGGTAATGTGATGATAATGACACGGGGCTTGCAAGGGTATGCCCGGAATGACACGGGGCCCGAAAGGGTACGCCCGGAATGACATGGGGCCTTTAAGGTATGCCCGGAATACAAAGAATGGTTTAAATGGATAATGCGGATAATGAGAATGTCTTGAACACTTGCGACGGGTCGAGTACGTATCGGATACGACGGAGCCATATTTGGGTTGTATTAGCGATTATCAATTTTTATGATATTCTTACCATTCTCTTATGATCCTATGGACCTTACCACATGTTTATTTCCCTTATTGCACATCATGAGTATCTCATTTCCATTTAGAATCGATAGATGTTTTCCTACTGGGCTAGTGAGCTCACCCTTATAATTTTCAGGTACTCAACAAGGCGGAACATGACTTGGCATGTGGATGTGCATGCATGACTCATTCTTTTGAAAGCTAATCGGACGAGTTACATGATCATCTTGGACTAGCATTATTTTTGAAAAGATGAACGTTTAACTTGTAATACATGTATTTTTTTACTAGAAATTCGTGAAGACTATTTGGTTATGTAATCGATTCGGGTACCTTAAACATTGACTTTTCGTTGACTTTGAACATGTAATTTGATCTTGACCGTGGAAGGTGTTGACCTCCACGTGGATTATGTATTATTTATGTTTATGAAAATTCGGGGCGTTACAACTTGGTATCAGAGCATTAGGTTTGAAAACCTTGGAACCGTGGGGAGACTCTAAGTCTCGGGATTTAAACCACTGCATTAAATCTTTTATGAAATCATATCTTCTCATCCATTGTGTGTGCTTGTGTGACATTCATGAACATGGAAATTGTGTAGTATTTTGTTAGTATTTGTTGAGCATCGTGTGGAGTTTAATGAAAATCTTTCTTTCTTATATTCTTATAGAATTATGCCGCCAAGAGGAGAGGTTAGACGTGGTAGGGTTGCGCGTTGGGGAAGGAACCGAAACCGGGATCGCAATGAGAGGGTTGAGGATGAGGCTAGTGCACATCATGAGGGCACCAAGGTTCACGATGAGAGGCGTGAGGAAGGTGTGGAACAACCGGAACCACAACTTACACCGGCCCAACTTGCGGCCGTTGTGGCGGCCCTTGCGGCCCAAAATTTGTTAAGGGTAACACCAACCGTGGAGGGTTCGGAGGCTAGGGATGCCGGGAAAGAATTTCGTCGCATGAACCCGCCAACTTTTGACGGGGATGTGAGTGACCCTATTGCACCCAACCATTGGCTCGCAAAAATGCGAAAAAAATTCAACGTGCTTGCCATCCGCGACGATAGTACTAGAGTGAGCCTTGTGGCATGTCAATTAATCGGAGAGGCGAATGAGTGGTGGGAGTCGGTTTTGGCTATTAGGAAGGATGCTAGGAGGATGGATAGGGTGTAGAGGAACCGGATGTTGAAAACCTTACGTGGACCGAGTTTGAGGCGATCTTCAAAAACCAGTATTTCCCGGAGTCTCTCAAGGATCAATATAGGGACCAATTCGAGAATTTTAAGAAGTCGGGGATGTCGATTTTGGCGTATTCCATGACATTCCAACAACTATCCCGTTTTGCGCCGGAACTAGTCAATACCGAGGAGAGGAAGTGCAAAAGGTTCGTGAAGGGTTTAGATGAACCGCTTAAGAGCCTTGTGATTGCGTCTCGTTGCAAGACATTTGCCGATTTGTTGGAAACGGCTAGGGCACTTGAGGTTCCGAGTGAGGCCACGAGTGGGGCGACAAAAGAGGTACCTAGGCCGGCACAAACTACCGTGAGCGCACCGTCGGGCTTTTATGGGGGACAAGGGCATAAGAGGTCTCGAGAACAATTCCAAGCATCACATAGTCAATCGCGTAGTCAATCGGGTTTTCGGGCACCTACACCGTCGGGTTTTCGGGGTGGTTCGGTTCGACCACCGTTGGTATGTCATCATTGCAATCGCGCCGGTCATATCCGTCAACATTGTCCATTCCTGTCAAGTCCTCAATCTCAGGGTACTCATTTCTCGGGCACATGCTTTAATTGTGGGAAAACGGGCCATGTGGCGAGGCATTGCACTCGGGGAGGTGGAGCGCGTAGTGAGTTTGGGTCTGTGCAGCAGTCGAGGGGTGGGCATAGCTTCAGTCAGCCTAGGGGTTCGTTTGGTCGGTCTCAGTACAGGCAGGGTTCTACGGGGCAGGGTCAGCGGTTTGTTGAGCGGGGTGCGAGTTCTTCGGCACCGGGTCAGGGTTCTGTTCAGAGGGGTGGGCACACTCAGAGTCAGACCGTACCAGGGAGAGCCTACCATATCACAGCTTCTACACCGTCACCACATACTACACCTCAGGTTTCAGAGACTTCCGTTGTGAGGGGTACATTTCTTCTCTTCAACTCCTTTGCTAAGGTTTTGTTCGATTCGGGCGCATCACATTCCATTATTGCATCTTCTTTTGTGCGTGCTTTGGAGTTAGAGACCGATAGTTTGCACCCTCCGTTGTTTGTTGACACGCCATTGGGCGGTAGGACACCACTTGATCGCGTGTGTCGGGGTTGTGAGTTGGTTATCCGGGATCGTCAGTTTATATTTGATTTCATCGTGTTGGGTATGTCCGGGTTCGACATTATATTGGGTATGGATTGGTTGTCAACGTATCACGCCACTATAGATTGTTATAAACATCGGGTCCGTATTTGTACGCCGGAGGGTGGTTGTTTTGAGTTCTTTGGGGAATGTCGGGAGCCGATTGAACCATATTTATGTGGTCCGCGGGAAAGGGAATCCATTGCGTGCCTTTTGGCTAGTTTGACATTAGATGAGGATTTGTCCATGCGCGGGGAGTTACTGCGGGTAGTTTGTGATTTCCCGGATGTGTTTCCGGAGGAGTTACCGGGCTTGCCACCCGATAGGGAGGTTGAGTTCGCGATAGATTTGTTACCGGGTACCACACCGATTTCAATGGCTCCATATCGTTTCGCACCGGCCGAATTGAGAGAACTTAAGGTACAACTTCAAGAACTACAAGGTTTGGGCTTTATCCGACCGAGTACATCACCGTGGGGCGCACCGGCTTTATTTGCGCAAAAGAAGGATGGGTCACTTCGTTTATGCATAGATTATCGTAAGTTGAAACGCGTCACCATTAAGAATAAGTATCCCATGCCTAGAATCGATGACTTATTTGATCAACTTCGGGGTGCGACTTGTTTCTCTAAAATTGATTTGAGGTCCGGTTACCACCAATTGAGGGTTCGTCGTGAAGACATTCCTAAAACCGCTTTCCGCACCCGTTATGGCCATTATGAATTCGTGGTCATGCCATTTGGCTTAACCAATGCTCCTGCTACTTTCATGGATTTGATGAACCGAATTTTTTGTGCCTATTTGGATCGCTTTGTGGTTGTCTTTGTTGACGATATCCTTATCTATTCTCCCACCGAAGAAGACCATCAATCTCATCTCACCGTTGTTCTTGAACTCTTGCGAGAAAATCAATTGTATGTCAAGCTTAGTAAATGCGAGTTTTGGTTGTTCGAGGTCAAATTCTTGGGGCACGTGGTATCAAAAGACGGGGTTTCCGTGGATCCGGGGAAAATTGAGTCGGTTTTGAATTGGGAGCGTCCGAAGAGTGTTTTCGAGATTCGGAGTTTTTTGGGTTTAGCCGGCTACTACCGTTGATTTGTACTTGATTTTTCGCGCTTAGCAGCACCGATGACTCGACTAACTCGCAAGGGAACGAAATTCATGTGGGATGACAAGTGTGAAGCGGCATTTTCCGAATTGAAGAAACGACTAACTTCCGCGCCTATTCTTATCGTGCCCGAACGTGGAGTTGGCTACTCCGTTTATTGTGATGCCTCGCGAGAAGGGCTTGGATGTGCTTTGATGCAAAATGGAAAGGTGGTAGCGTATGGATCACGTCAATTAAAGGACTACGAGCGTAATTATCCGACCCACGATTTGGAACTCGCGGCCGTTATATTTGCTTTGAAAAGTTGGAGGTATTACCTCTATGGTGAAAATTTTGATGTGTTTTCGGATCATAAAAGCCTAAAGTACTTATTTTCACAAAAAGAGATTAATTTGCGACAACGCCGTTGGATGGACCACATGGAAGATTATGACTTCGAATTGCAATATCACCCGGGTAAGGCGAATGTAGTGGCGGATGCACTTAGTAGGAAACCGGCTAGTCTAGCGAGTTTGGCGATCGACGAATGGAAGATGATGGAAGAGTTGGGTTTTTACGCGATGCATTGCGAGGAGATTCGTGAGGGGGTAACGCTATGCAATTTAACGGTTCAATCAACATTATCTACTCGGGTTATTGAGGCACAACAAACAGATGAAGAAGCGGACAACTTTCGAGGCAAGTTTCTTAGCGGGGAAGCACCGGTTGGGTGGATGATCCACTCCGACCAAAGCTTGCGTTTCAAAGGGAAGTTATTCGTGCCTATCGCGTGTCGGGATGATATTTTGCGAGAGTTTCACCATTCACCGCTAGCCGTACATCCGGGTGGAACGAAAATGTATCACGATTTGCGTAGGCAATTTTGGTGGCCGGGAATGAAACGGGACGTGGCTATCTTTGTGTCACGGTGTCTTACGTGCCAACAAGTGAAAGCGGAGCACCAACGACCGGCGGGAGAGTTGCAACCATTACCGGTAGCCGAGTGGAAGTGGGAGAACGTGACGATGGATTTTGTGACGGGTTTGCCGAGGTCGCCGAGGGGACACGATGCTGTATGGGTTATAGTTGACCGATTTACTAAGAGTGCTCATTTCTTACCGATTCAAGTCACCGATACGGTAGAGACGCTTAGCCGTTTGTATATTCGGGAGATTATTCGACTTCATGGGATTCCGGTATCGATAGTGTCCGATCGAGATCCGCGTTTTACCGCTCGATTTTGGCAAAGTTTGCAAGCCGCGCTCGGGACGAACTTGTTGTTTAGTACCGCATACCATCCTCAAACCGACGGACAATCCGAGAGAACGATTCAAATATTGGAAGATATGTTACGGGCGTGCGTACTAGATTTTCGGGGTAGTTGGGAGGACCATTTACCGCTAATTGAGTTCGCTTACAACAATAGTTACCAATCGAGATGGCGCCTTTCGAGGCTTTGTACGGTAGATCGTGTAGATCGCCGGTATGTTGGACCGAATTGGGAGAAGCGACATTAGTGGGACCCGAATTAGTGAACGAAACCGCCGATAACATGAGAGTGATCCGGAAGAGGCTTAAAGAAGCTCGAAAGGCAACAACCGAGAATGTCAAGGTGATTCGTCAACGCTTGCTAACCGCTCAAAGTCGCCAAAAGAGTTATGCCGACCGCCGTAGACGTCCGTTATCATTTGACGTGGGAGATCATGTATTTCTCAAGGTATCACCGCGTCGGGGCTTATCGCGTTTTGGACGAGGGGGTAAATTGTCACCACGTTATATTGGGCCGTTTGACATTATAGAGAAAATTGGGGAAGTCGCGTATCGTTTGGCCCTGCCGCCACGGTTATCGAGGGTTCACGATGTTTTCCACGTCTCAATGTTGAAGAAGTATGAACCGGATCCGTCACATGTGTTGGAATGGTCCAAATTAGAGCTAGAAGCCGATGCGTCATATGGGGAAAGGCCGATACGGGTTATGGATACGAAGGAGAAAACGTTAAGGGGTAAAACGATTCAGTTGATCGGGTGTTATGGAATAACTTCGGGAGCGAAGAATCGACATGGGAAACGGAAGATGAGATGAGGGAGAAATATCCGGAACTATTTTCGACTTGATTAATGTGAGTTTTTGGTTATTTTAGCCATTTCGTATCGGATACGTGTCCACTTTTATGCATGATATATGTGATGGTATGATTGATAGTTTGAGCAAATTTTGAGGACAAAATTTTTCTAAGGAGGGTAGAATGTGAAGACCTGGAAATTCATATTTCTTTTTCGTAAATAACAATGGGTTAATGTGAGGAATTGAATGAAATGTTAATATTGACTAAGTGTTGGAGAGTTGGTGAGATATATATTGATTGAGGTGTATTTGGTTTACACAAGTCACTCTTGGACTTGGGATGTAATTTTAGAGATTTGAACGGGTTGTGTGGTGTATGAGAAGAGAGAGAAAGAGACCTTTCTTCCCCATTAGTTGGCCGGCCCTCTCTCTCTCCCTCCTCTCTCCTCCATAACTCCTCCAAGCTCAATCCTCACCAACCCAAGTCAA
>JAXBDA010006120.1:0-21778 GCA_036023075.1 Gaultheria prostrata | reverse complement strand
ATGGAACGAGCCTAATATTGAGGTTCAAGTTCAGTTCGTTTAGTAGACGAATCGAACTCGAACGAGCTCTTACCGAACCGAGCCTCGAATAGTTCGCGAACGGCCCAGTTCATTTACAGCCCTAGTTCCAGATGTCTACCTTTTTGTTTTTATTTCAGTGTTTTTTCTAATGAAACAAATAATATATTCAGCATTTTCATTTTTCTGGGAAACCTCCTTTTCAAAAGTCGACAACATATTTAATTTAGGAATTTTCTAAAATTGAGTTTTTTTTTTTCGAGAAAATTTTCTAGAATTAAGTTTGTTTCAAGTGTTTATTTATGATTTAAGCAAGTCAAATCCGGCAAGAGGTTTAGAGGCCGGGAAGGATCAAAAGTTTTGAAGACACGAAGGTTCTTGGACTTAGTGTGGGTTTTCCGTTAGATAAAATGAGTCTACTGTAGAAGAGGGAAGGACAGAAGAGGAAATTACGGCTTTGCCCCCAGATTCATTTGAAATTTTCATTTTTATTATATATGGTGGGGGCTCCTTAAAGAAAATGAAGGGTAAAATGGTAAATGATGCATTGGGTGGTGATTTAATCACACTTGAATTTTATCTAATGAGAAAGAGAGTAATTTTATCAAGTGCGTGATTTTATGAGATTTCCATAAAATTTAACGGAAAACTCGGCCTAATTTATAGTAATAGATTCATCACTAAGACAGATTCATGTATATATGTAGTACATAAAAAGTCTAGTTTACTCGATGTATGTTTCAGGTACATGTACTATGTACTCCCTCTGTCCCTTTTTAAGTGATCCATACGGGAATACGTACAATTTTAAACCCCTAAAAAACTTATTTCTCTATATAATTTTTAAATTTTTTCTATACCAAATTAAAGTGCTCATTGAGTACTTTAATTTGGTGAAAAAAAATAAAAAAATGTTCTACGGAGGTGCTTTTTTTAACGTCTACAAAAATACACGTTTCCCAAACAGATCATTTAAAAAGGAACGGAGGGAGTAATTGATTTGTGTGTATGGGTCTATGAATGTTGTTGAATGAATGTGGTTGAAGAGTCATTTGTGCTATTCATGTACGGAGCCTAAGAGCATCAGCGTCAACAAATTCACTTTCTAGAAAGTTTACTTGCATCAGACTCACTATTCTAAGTTAATTTTATTTAACTGTTATCTCTTTATGCTTATATTTCCAATTTAAATATTATTTTTTTAATATTTTTGAAGTGTTATGCTTTTCTTCCGGGATCTATTCTAACCGTATTTATAACTGCTACAACGGCAATTTTTTTAAAGTGTTTCAAATTTTATTCGTGTTTGTAACTTTGAAATGTGATATGTTTTAATTTTATTATTTATAAATTCATTTTGTTTCTGGTATTGGAATGATCCTTTGGTTTTAATTTTATTCTTTCTTTTTTCTTCAATAGCTGTAACTTGAAAATGTGATAATTTTTATGTCATTTTTTATTGCAAAGTAAATTGTGTCATGATTTAAGATTATTGAAAAGTAAATTGTGTCATGGGTTTTTGAAAGTTAGCTAGGCTTGTTCGTTTGGGGTTTCTGAATCGGGATTTGAAAACCCTCTCTTGTTCGGTTTCCCCAATGGGTTTTCTGTCTTTTTTTTTTTACATAACTGTATAAGCATACATATGGTATTGTTTTTTTTTTTTCTGGGGTTAAAGTTGGGAGGGAGGGACCCACCACTAGGTTTTGAGTTTTCAAGAGAAGTTTTCAAGATTGATTCTCAAAAACTCATCCAAACAAAGTGACGTATTCCTTAGAAGCTTTGTACGGCATTAGAATCGTACATTTCCACAATTTTATCATTCAAGGTTATTCTCTGCAGGCATGTTTAGTTATGTTGTCTGTGCCCATCATATCCCGCAAAGACCCCATAATAACGGATATTACTATTTTTTCAAGTAAGGTTGATAGGCAAGTGGTGGCTAGCTCATACGATAGACCTCTTGGATGTCATACAATATTTTTCGGGATCGAGTCTCATTCCCCTCTCCCCCATGTAATAGATTAGGAAAGACGAATGACCAAAAAAAAAAGAAGAAGGTAAGGTCGATAGTAATCTAGCTAGATCCGTTACAATAGCATAACGAAAAATTGGTAATATAGAAATAAAATACTCACCGTTATATCGGTTTGCCTACCAAAAAGCTCTATCTATGAAAAGAATAAAGACCGCATTTAAAAGGGTATTGAACTTCACGCCCCCCTTTTTCAATACTTGCACCCCCTTTTGTTTTTATTAGGGTGAAATTGCTAAAATACCCCTCCATTTTATAATCCCTTGGGGGTGTAGATGTTGAAATGAAGGGGTATTTCAGTAATTTCATCCTAATAAAAACAAAAATGGGGTGCAAGTGTTGAAAATGGGGGTGTGAAGTTCAATTCCCCATTTAAAAAGATATTTTTCAAACACGGTAAAAAAAAGTTTCTCTTTTTCAATGTTCTTTAATGAATTTTTTTGAAATAATGATTTTTTTTTTTTTTAATGTTTCGGTTGGCCTAGTCATGATTAACAATAGAGGTAAAAAAAAAGTGCCAAAAGAGAAAAAAAAAACGAAATATTAACTGTATGATTTTAAAGGAGGTTTTTTTGGGTAATAAGTGGAAAGAGACAAATAGATAAATGAGAATAATAATTGGAGCAAAAATTTATTGGAAATCCTGCTCTTAGTGAGGACTGAGGCGGTGGGGTTTTTTTTTTTGAACCGCAAAAAGGGTGGGAAAGGGCAATCAGCGTAGCAACCCCCCATGGCGTGATTATTGTGGTTCTCGACCTGCTGTGGAATATCTGGTACTCCAGTTTAACCATAGCTACTATCCAAGATGACAGACTAGTTGGCCAAAAGCCCTCCACGTAAATCCACACAAGTCCTAACAATGGCATGTGAGGGAATCGAACCTGGAAGACCCATCCACAGGAAAAGAGGAGAATCTTATCCCACTCACTTAGGCCAACTAGGCTACCACCTCTGGTAGTGAGGGGGTGGTTTTGAAAAACCAAACCGAACAATACCATTATCCGAAAAACACCAATAAAAAATCCGCTACGATTATGATCCGTTAGGGTCATTCTCAATACTTACTCCCTTTTTTTGGGTCAAATATAAAAGTTTAAAGGTCTTACTGGTTATAGAATGCTCAAAAACATTTTTCCACTTCTTTTAAATGAATTGAGGGGGTGTTTTACAAATGATTTTATGAGATACAATCTAATTTTGATAAAATCTAGAATTCTCAAATAATAAAAGCAAAACTCGATTTTAATAAAGATATTGGGTGGAGTTTATAAAAAATAGATGTTATCGTTTGGTTGGGAAGACATTGAGAGTGATTCGTGGGCTGAGTACTAATTCTTGTCCTCGCTGCACACACTTGAGGGAAGATCTTAAACACCTATTTTGTGATTGTACTTTCAGCACTAACGTTTGGGATAATTTTCGTACTTTTCAGGGTCTGTTGTCTGATAGCTTGGAGGATTGGAGAGAGTGGCTCACCATGAACATCAACGAGTCTAACACGAACTCAGGGGTTATCTTTCTAGTGTCTTCATTAATGTGACTACTCTTTGGAGGATTTGGTTAGCTCGGAATTGGAATTTTTTTGATAATGTTGACGATAACCCTACTGCTACATATAACAACATCGCGTTCTTTGCTATTGATATTTTTAAAAGTTGTCGTTCCCTGTTTATTACCCATTCTAGACCTGTGAAACTTGTTTCGGGAACTTTTCCGGGAAAAAGGAAACTCAAGTTGAATGCTGATGGTTGTAGCAGAGGAAACCTTGGACAAGCTGGTTATGGTGGAGTCTTTCGTGAAGAGAGAGGTCATTGGATTCTGGGTTATTTAGGAAAGCTTGAAGATTGCACAAGCTTGGAAGCTGAGCTTTGGGGCTTATTCAGAGGCCTCAAGCTAATTCAAGGTCAAAGAATGGGCCCTCTGGAGATCGAAGCTGACTCTACTACTGCGATCGATATGATCTCTGGTGCCTGCCTGGAGCATTCCCCTTTTCTGGTGTTGATCAAGGACTGCAACACTCTTATGGAGCTGATTGGATGTTCTCTCAATCATACCCTTTGCGAGGGTAATAAAGTGGCTGATCGTTTGGGCAACCTAGGTGTTGATGAAGAGGAAAAACTGGCGTGCCATGTCACTCCACAAGACAAGATCATCCCCCTCCTTGAGGCGGACATGAGAGGAGTCACTTTGAGCGCATTTAGTTTCGTTTTTTTTTTCCATTGTACCCAAAAAAATATAAACTAGATTTTATCTCATAAAATCATTTGGAAAACACCTCCCAAAAGCCCATCTAGGGCTTGACCCAATTACATCCCTCAAATCCATACACAATTTTAGTGGGCCTCTAGGCTAACCCAGTTTCCGTAAATATTGAACTCCAATAGGTTGTACTTGACCCAATTGCATCCCTTAAAGTAAAGTTAAATCTTTACACAATTTTAGTGGGCCTCTTTCAATCATATAGGCCATAAGGTATCCATGGCTTTTCACTCCACTCTCAGTTTTATAATCGACTTTGCACTTGCAGTATCTAATTTCGCTCTTGGAAATCCTTTTTTGTTTTTTTTTTTGTGTGTGTGTGTGATTAAAAAGGAAATACTTCCATTAAATTAATAGTACAAAGGAAATATATACTCTCGGAAATCCTTGCTCCCGCTCATGTTCACCTCGGTAGTTATCCATATAGAAAATATGTCGGATATTGCACAGAAAATCGTTTAGAAAAGAATAAAAGTCGCCATTTTTTTTCTATAGTTGGAACTTAAATTAAATTTGGTTATTAAACAGAAATTTTGAGCAAATTTTTTTTGCAATTTTGTTCAAACCTCAACACTTTAACTAATTAGTTCCTTCAATAAATATACGTAACTGAGACATTAGTTCTTCATATAACACTTATGAGAGAAACTTATTCATGGATCCTTTATGAATTGAAGAATTGTGCGCGGAAAACTAATGGCAAGCTGCCACGACTGTAACTTTAATGATCCTAATTAATTCTTCCATGGAAGAGACAAGTACATAAAAGATGTGAAATAGATAATCTCTGAAACTCTTTTACATACTTAAGAATAATTTCTTCAGTAAAAGAGTCTTCTAACTAGGTGATGTGGCATGACGAGAGAGGATTTCCATAAATCAGAAGTTTCTGCCTCGTCCGTTTATAAGTTTTTCTCAACACTTAATTGTTTTGAACTCATGTTATATGTAATTGGTGAACCATGGAATTTCTAATGAGCTAATGGACAAATAATGTGGAGAAATTGACAAAGGAGCGCTACAATTCTATGGAGCCCAAGTTTAAGGAGCTGGTGGCTACCAATATATCTGGGACGAAGCTCCAAACTTCATAGTCATAAAATTACAAGGCCTATGGGCTATTAGCATATCCGTGGTCCAAAACTTGACAGTCTTTTCGGTTTTTCGGTTTTTTTGTTGATGTATTGTGATAGAATAATTTGTCTTGGAATTCAAAATAAGCTAGTGGATTAAGGCTAAGTACTTTATTTTTCACCATTTACATAACCAAATCGGTCATGTATAAAAAGTGGACATAGCACAATAAAGTTTTCTTTCTCACCTAGATTGTAAACTAAGACTATTAATTAGCTAATTCTCGTTCTCGTAATTTCTAATAATTTCTCACCACATCACGTACACCAAACGTTATTGAGGACTTTGCTACTAATATACCTCCTTATTACCAATCCCAACTCTAATCTCTGTACTACAAAAGTACTAAGATTTACAATCTAACATCTAACGAGTTTGAGGTATGGAACCGTAACATGGAACCCACACTTGTTAGTGGGTTCATGTCAACATTTTCCTTTGGAAATGATGCAGGAAGGCCATGAAGGAACTCTTCTCAAGGCTACCTAAGGGGGCCTTCTACGGACTAAGGGTCCGAACTTTGTGACCAAGGTTAGCAACTACCCACCCTGTCCCGAACCAGATCGAGTTTTTCAAAGGGCTCCGGCACCACACTGATGCTGGTAGGACCAGGTCGCTCTTCCAGGACGATCTGGTCACCGGCCTCTAGATTGCCAGGAATGGCCAGTGGATCAGCGTTCAACCGATGCCACATTCCATTGTTGTCAATCTTGGTGATAACTTGAGGTACCGGAATATTTTTCGTTTTCTACCTTTTACTTATAGTTTTCCAAACTATAGAAGACTTGATTGATTAATTGATGAACTCAAACTAGCTCTAGTGAGATTTGTTAGAATTTCACGGAATTTTTTTTCTCGGAATAAAAGAATGTTGGGGAGACGGTGAGTATTTTCACAATTTTCAACGTTTTATCATTAAGGATCATATCAATGTGGCCGGAAAAAGTGTTGGAAAGCAAAACTGAGAGCAATCCCTATCACATCAACTAAAAATAAGTTTTTTTTTTTACCAATTCCACTTTCCACTAGCAAGGTAACCGTACTTTACAAAGCATCAACTCTGTCTTATGCCTTATACACATGCATCATAATACGTTATAAATCAAGTTGGTTTGTCAAATGCACATCCTTTTTCATTCTTTTTCTTTACTAAATCAAGCTGGTTTGTCGATCGAAAACACATCCTTTCATCAATTAACATTATGGGAACTAAGCCGATCAGATAATAGCAACATCAGCAATGAATACTAAAGGGTATAAATAAGCAGAAAACGGGCATTCGAGAGAGCTGAACGCAAGATATATGCTAATTAATGCCTCGTATGAGCATCAGAAGGAGAAAATGAGAGATCATTCCTCTTTGCTGCAGAAATGCATTCCAAGAAAAATCCTCTTCTTTTCCATTTTATTCCAATCCAAAGCAGGAACTAATTAGATGCTCTTCCGGGTAACGAAATGATGAAGCAAACGCCCTTTTTGAACGTCACTTGGGTCCATAATTTACCCTCTTTGAACAGGAAAATGACATTGGCGGATGCTTAAAGCTAGAAACTTCGAACAACTCCATGAACCTCTGATCCGAAATCCTAGCTTTGGCAGCTGCAAATCGCTGGTACTCGTCGAATACAGACGATAAGCACCACCTCTGCAGTTTTCTCAAGCACCCGACTACACAACCAGTTCGGTGCTGAAACAATCCGGTTATTAACAATTAGTATAACTAGAAAGGTCTTAATGCTGGAAATCAAGCGACGAGGTCAGAGAAAACGTACCTTCCCCCGATTGCAGTGGATCAAAATCGGATGATTCTTTACATCTGCATTGCAGGAAAGTAAGAGTTAGAATTACCGAAGCCCCTATCAATCCGTCTCTCTAAATTACGGTATTGTTCATAAGAGTTAGAACAATTACGATACCAAGGACGACTTTTAGTGCTTCACGAATAGTATCCTCTGGAATGTTAACAAAAGGTTCCTGCATACACGAATTTACGTATCACTTATTCGATCAGAAGTGTATTCACATAGACCATCCGTAAATTATGGTACTGATACGTATCCAAGTTCATATAACACCTAAGTCGTCCAGATCATGAGAAACCAGTACGTTAAGTTGAGCCAAGAACTAATACCATTACAACGAACTGAAATAGCAATCACGAAAGAACAATACCAAACCGAATATCAAGTCCAAGCAAACTAGTAAGGAAATCAAACGCGTTGTACAAGTACTGATGAAGGAGATAGCCGAGAGGCAGCGAACTGTAAAACTCGTCACAAATCTTTGTTTCGAAACTTCAATTACTATACTCATTATTTTAAAGTTTCGTATCCAAGATCATTAAAGCCTAGCAATTGTGTGGTATAAGGCAACAGCCGGGGCTGGAAAATCATCGGCATGGCAGGTCATTGCTAGAACAAATGGAGAACATATTTATGCAATTGCATACAGACACAAGCCTAACATTCCCATTGTGACACAAAATACAACAGACTTGTCATCCCAGAGACAATCTTTTCAGTCACCAGCGTGCATTAGACCTATTGATGAATCTTCCCAAATCGAATATGCAAACATATTAAGTCAAATGATGCTCGACAGAATACATCCAACTGCCAATTACATGCATTGAGTGTGCGAATCAGTTTATCAACATAATCACACATAAAATGAGATAATTTTAGCGAAGCGAAATTGGATTTCAGATGAGACTTTGTACCCAGAGCTTATGTCACACGGACTCATGTACGAGTTTCGGATACGGGTGCAAGGCCATGCGTCAAACCTTTCTAACCTTAAATCTTAGGATACTGAGATATGTGTCCCCAAATTAAATATGGATATGGGGACACGTCTTGAACACTTGTTTGTTGTGTATATTGCATAAATTTTTCCGGTTATCTATCGTAAATCATGTTTACAAATGTATTTAAACAAGAAGGGGTTAAGAAAAATAAATTTTTGCTATTTTCTGTCCATGTGAGATTAGAAATATCGTTTTTCTAGCTAATTTGATATTCTTTTTAGAAAATATCATACTCCATCCGGATGTCAAAATGGAGTAGTAATTAGAGGATCTGAATGTCAAAATGGATATGTGTGTCGGACATATCGACACGGATACTTTAGGCAAAATGAAGGATCATGTAAGATAGTCCAGAGCAAATTAAGGTACAAAAATCTTGCCAACTTGTATGATTCTTATCTGTGTCCTCATCAATCACATAGAAAGTAACTGATTTCAGGCCCTAACTGGGATTAGGCAAGGCCTTTGAACTATAGAACAGAAAACAAACAAGACTGAGCAGGTTTATCCAGCAACATTTTATTATTATTATCAAAGATGCTACGCGCACACCACATGTATGCACACCATTTGCACACCACTCCATCCGGACCATCCAAATATTTTTTTGGACATTTTGGATTGGAAATGCACTATGACCGGTAAATACGTGTATCTTTTTCCATATTATTGTTATTATTATTATTTTTAACAGCAAAGATAGAGATTTTATTAATATTTGATCAATAAATACAAAGATTAAAGGAACCAATTAAAGAGCACAATGCCATCACAATGAGAAGTAAGTATCCCAAACAAGGTTAACACTCGATACCCTAACTTCTCGACAATCATAAACCCCAAGGGGTTGACAACCACAAATTTCCAACATATATTGCACAAAATTTTCAGGTTATGTATCGTAAATCATGTTTACAAATGTATTTAAACAAGAAGGTGTTGAGAAAAATAAGTTTTTGCTATTTTCTGTCCATATGAGATTAGAAATATCACTTTTCTAGCTAATTTGATATTCTATTTCAGTAAATATCATAGTTATTAGAGGATCCGAGTATCAAAATGGATACGTGCGACACGGGTACTTAAGACAAAATGAAAAATCCAATGTAACATAGCCCAGAGCAAATTAAGGAACAAAAATCTTGACAACTTGTCATATGATTCTTATTTGTAACCTCATCAATCACATCCAAAGTACGTAACTAATTTGAGGCCCTAACTGGAATTAGGCAAGGCCTTTGAACTATAGGACAAAAAACAAAAAAGACTGAGCGTGTTTATCCATCGACATATTATTATTATTATTAGTATTATTTACTCTTTCCGTCCCTTTTTAAGTGTGTTGCCTTGTAATTTCAACTTATTTTCTCTCACATCAACTTTACAACTTTTACATCTACTTTCCACTACTTACCCTTATCAATATATTAATACCTACTAACTTTTCAAAAAGGAATCTACTTTTAAGGGCAAAATAGGGAATGTACCTACTATCTTTTCAAAACACACACTTATTAAGGGACAACCCAAAATGAAAATGTCTACACTATAAAAGGGACGAAGGGAGTAACATCAAAGAAAGAGATTTTATCAATATTTGAACAATAAATACAAAGATTAAATGGACCAAAGACCACGATGACATCACAACGAGATAGAAGTATCCCAAACAAGGTTAACACTCGACACACTAACTTCACGACAATCATAAACCCCAAGGGATTGGCAAAATGGTCTTGCTTTGGGAGTTAGGAGTTCACTCTCACCTATGGTCTCAGGTTCGATTCTCTTTAATTAGCAGCAAACTCTTGGGGTCACTGGAGATTATGCCCGGTCGTTACCTCCAAGGCTCCAGAATTAGGGAGGTGCGCGAAAGCTGACCCGAATATCCCGTTATCAAAAAAGACTTTTTCGACAATCATATGCCATGCACTCAAGACCCCAAAAGGAAGGGAGCAAGGTTGGCCAGAAACCAACCAAACAAAACAAACAAAACTAAAACCACCCTTTAGCTAACCATATGCAGTTGCAATGAATCAAATTGATAGTGGGACCTAATTTTAAGGCAAGTTGGTATGAGATTTCAGTGCATCAATAAGTCATGTAACCAAGAAAAGGTAGTATATCGTGCATCAAGTTGATCAAAATTTACAATAATAGAAAAAGGCACTGACCTGCTTTACTTCAACTTTAACTCCAAAAGTAGACTTTCGTAATTCTCATAAAAACAGCACAAAAACAATGACATAACCATTGCAAATTGAGAATTAATTAACAAAAAGAACTGTATAATTCTACTATATATTAACATGGAAAGGGCCCATTTTCCATGAGCAAAAAGTCTGTCAAATGGGACGGCATACCAATGCATTGAGACACATTTCTTAGTACAATTCATCTGTTGGAAAATAGCACATGCCAATCTCCTGGACGGAGGATCTAGCCTTTAGCAGGGCCCGAACTACGTGTACTTCAACAGTGATAATAACAGTCACACTTCATCTCTATTTATAGCCACTTGGTAGGTCTAAATTTTGTCTATATATGCATAGGCGCCATTATATTTTATACACGCAATCAAAAAAATGTTCATGACTTGAAATAATAATACTTATTTTAAGATTTTGTTTTTCATTCAGGAGACTTGTAGGGATCAAGCGTATAATTTTTTTTCTAATTAGCATGAAAAAACTAGTATTACAACTTAAATGAATATTTGTAGTTGTCTACGGACCAGGGCAACCCCCAGCACCCCCTTCTGTCCGTCCCTGCCAATCTCAGTAAATGTTTGTGTGTGTACGAAACTACGACAAAAAACAACCTTATCTTCAGACAATAACATAGATTAACTTCGAAAAGAGAAAAAAAAAGATTTTATCACAATAACTATCTAGTTTTATAAGAAATTGAGAAAACAAGGGGCCATTAAGAGGTTAGATTTTCTTGGGTTTGGAGAAGGATATTACTCCTTCCTAGTTAACAATGAAATTCAAATAAATCAGCAACAAAAATAAGCAAGTTACTTTAAAAGGAAGACATAATTATGAGATTAAGCTGAAACAAAGATCAGATAACACCACAAAGCTCGAACATGTCTGTCAATCCGCACATTCAAGATATACGTAAGCTGACCCAAACATCCGATTAAACAAAAAAACATCTTTCATTTCATTTATATAACTTGTGACATTAACCTAGCCAAAAAATTCTAAGAATTCACATGATTAAAGTGATCAACTGCATTATCACAATCATATTTTGCAACAAATTCAAAACTTTCCGGAGAGAAAAAATGCCAAAAATTAATAGCCATTAGCACCAAATTAGTTAATAATAATACAAGCAAATGACGAAAACAAAATACAAAAAGTGTACCTTACACCCTTCGATCCCAAACTGAAATAACTGAATCCCGTTGGACTTCACGAAATGGGCGTAGCTCTCTGGATAAGGTTCCGGGCAAAGACATCTGCAATACACACACACCTCTCGTGACTTCACCCCACATATGTACACATCACATCGAGACACACATATCTATACACTTTTTCATCACATCTAACAAATGATTTCAACACGGATGTCTCCATACTCAATTCCACTGCATCAGATAGATTAAGGCATCATCGGATCCAATCAGACATAGAATCCACAATCCTCGAATACATTTTGTTATTTTCAAGACTAAATTTAGAAACGTTAAAGTGCGCACACTTTACATTAGGCTAATGTTTGTCCAAATTTCAGTAATGGAATTTCAAATACATATTTATTTTTTTGTAATTCAAGTGTTCGAGCCAGTTTATGTGCAGTTCGATGAACAAATGATACTTACATGATGGAGCGGAGGCCGAGGGATTGGAGGAAGGAGAAGTTGGCGGAGTCTGGGAAACCAGACCTGAAAATGCCGTTATCGACCAACGAGAAATTCAGCGGAGGAATATAAACATCTTCATCCCCGCCGTCCTCGTCCTCGACAACCGGCGGCGAAAGTTTCGCGACCGGAGTCACTTGTTGTGGCTCTACTACGGAAACTTCGATTGTTCTGCACATGTTGTTGCCGCCTCGGTCTTGGTCTACTTTCATGGAGGGGGAGAGAGAGAGAGAGGGATTCTCTGTGGTATATTGGTGAACTTTTCCAACAGTTGTATAGAAGGAGGGGCTTGTAAAGGGTGTATGTATATGTGTGTCTATATATAGGAGGTGGAGAGAGGGGAGGAGACGGTGGTGGCTTGTAGTCGATGGTATATTCGTATGAATCCGGGTTCGGCCAAGTGTGTATGAGAAAAACAACGAAGGGCTTGCCTCCAGGTGGTTGAAAATTTGAATCTCACGAAGACCAAATATTTCAAAACTTGGGGTCAATTTGTCTGATCATTAACTTCAATGTCTCAGAATTAACCTAGATGAACACAAATTATCTCGGACATCCGATAATAAAAAAAAAATGGTATATGCGTGTTTATGTGGAAGTTAGAAAGAGAGAGAGAGAGAGTCAAGGATAAAGAGAGAGCGACGGCAAGCAAGAAAGGACTGGGGGTTATGTGTGTTAGAAAAGTATTCCTTATTTAATACTTCTGGCCTTTCTAGCCATCGTTACGACTTACGTCTATCTTGCATACATAATAATTTTTCAGTACGATCAATTCATTTCCATTATCAATTCTTGCTCAGCGCTCCCATCGTTACTTTTGATAAGTCGAAATATGTTTTTAAAACACACTTTTTGTGTTTCGGATACACGTTATGTGACTTTAATTATAAAAGGGCTGAGGTATTAAGCGTTTGAACAACTTGAGTCAAATTTAATATTAAAAAAATGTAAGCAGTAAAAATAATAATTGACAAAGTGTTTTAGTGGGTTTTTCAATTATTTCAATGATATTATTTTACTTTCCTCCTTTTTGCTCCCGTTTATAGAATTTAATAATGGACGCAAAAGCTAAAACAATAGGATTTGAATTTCGAATTTATTGCGTTGGCTTACAAGATCCAAACTTTAGGATTAAAAATGGCAGGAAATTACAAGATTCGGATCGAAAATAGCTGGATATATTCCCTATAGTTTCCCCCACAAATTCATAGTCACTCTCTCATAATTTTATTTAGAGGTGGCAGTAAGATTTGATTATTTCTCTAACCTATGGAACCCTAGAAGGTCACTTTAGTTGAATTTGTGAATTTGAGTTAGTCCAACATTTTTACAATGAGAGGAAAATAAGAACTTATCCATTGAATTCCAAAGTTGAAAATGTCCTTGAGTACTAGTGACCAAATTTCAAGTGCGAATGCGTAGGGTTGACCAACTGAGTTAAAACTGTTAATTAAATTTGTTACGTCAGTAGTTGTGATCTTATTTAATGTAATTCTTTCTAAGATCTATAACATATCTCCTCATGATTGACAAACAAAATTTAGCGGGGGAGAACTGTGAACACTACAATTATTAAGAATCTTAAATTACATATTTTTAGGTTATTAATATTAACGTCAGGATAATTTTGATACTTCCTCCATTCCTAATTATCAGTCCATTTTCCCGTTTTGGAATGTTCAAAAACGTTAGTGCCTCTTATTAGAAAGTCACGAATCTAAAATTAGTTATTTTTCAATAAAAAATATGTACCAGTGAACTTCACATGAGTTAGAATGAGGGGCACTAAAAGAAATATCACCCTTTAATTTGACTTACAGTGTACTCATTGCACGTCTCATTAAAAGGTTAGAATCCCCAAAAGAGTTGCATGAATCAAATGAACGCATAAAGGACAATACATTTCATTTTCCATCAATTACTTTTTACCTAATTAAACTACTACTTTCCAACTCTCTCCTCATTTTCTTTTAATCAAATGAACACATAAAGGACAATACATTTCATTTTCCTTTATTTCCCTTCACCATAATTTTCTCAGGAATAGTTTTTCACCACTAGTTTCTTAACAAATGACGGAGCCTAAGGAACGGATGGATTATATTCTAGTTTGATTTTTAAAAGTGAAAGTTTTGAGGGAAAAAGGTATCCAATGTGACGAACTTACTCAACCAAATGGAGTGAATATGCACATCAAAAAGCGTTGTGCAAAATGGAATTTGTCTACTCACCTAAAGTAATATTTCTTAAAATTGACAAATTTTAACTCCAGCGATCGTCAATCATTGGAGCATTCTCTTGGCCAGTGATGGGTGCATGGTGGCCTAATATGTAGGCCAAGAGGTGTTGTATCCGATTCATAGCTGACGAGGCTCCCACACTACATCCACAATGTCCCACGCCTTGTTTGGGGTCTCTAAAAATTTTACTCTAGTTTTTTCCTTGAAAAAAAAATAAAAAATAAAGAATGGAGTATATTTTAAAGACTTTTCAGTTTTGTAAACTGTAAATAGAGTAATTAATCATAGAATTTCAATCATATTTATTAAAAAAATACACAGAAAAAAAGGGGAAAACCCGACATTCTCTACTTTTTTTTTTTGCTTCATGTTCTCTAGTTGAGTTGAATCGAAAGAGGAAAAAAAAACAGATGACGATAGCCATGATTAGCTGGGTATAGTAAAGAGTGCTCATAAGTGGAGTGGTAGTTTGATGGCAGACACTATATACTCTCGTACATTTGACTTCAATAACTACAATTAACAGTATTGACTTTCGCCGAACAAAGTAAAAAATGGTTAAGAGGTGCTCTCTGATTGTAGTTTGTAATTCCTTTGCCAACACTTGAACACGATCACGATCTCTTAAGGGATTATGTGGTTATCACTAGCTTACTCGTTTATTTTCCTATGATCCATATGGTTCATTTTGTTCCTTTTGTTGTGTTTGTCGAGAGTAAAAAAACAAACAAAATACGCGAAACTGTTGGGAAGCAAGTGCTTGGTTGATTGGCTTGGTGGCGAAGGTCAGAGATTTAGGGCCAAGTTTATTATCTTCATGAGGTCCATGCGTAAGCATATGAAATGATTGTGATAGAATATGTAGAAATCAGTTACGCGTGTAAGCAAGTTGACCGGAAGACATCAAACTATTTTGGAAAAATTAAAAAATAATTTTTGCACTTCATTTTTTAAATAGATAGACTCCATAAGTTATCTTTAAATTGTTCAAGTATCGCATAATAAATTTTTAAAAAAATCTATAAAAAAAAATGAGATGCAAAAATCATTCCTCAAAAAATTTAATAAAAAAATTTCCAGTTTGACAAAGTCCGTTCAAAATGTATATTCAAGGACCAATGATTAATTCCATAGTCTTGTGCACCTCCACCTAATGCACTAACATGCTTATTCACTATACATTTCTAGGGAGTCCAATACCACAAAATGGTTAAGTATGTTGGGACACCACGCAACGCCGTCCGAAACCACAGAATAATTACTCATATTAAAGGGCATGCAGTAGGCCCAAGCCCCAACAAGCCAACCGTTTGCGAATCATGGAATGGTATTTTTCTTCATATTTTTAATTATTGTAGTACAGTGGATTCCATTTAAATAGATATTTTTGGTTTGTATTTTTGTGTGTTTTGTAGTTTTTAGGGCAGTACAAAAGAGTACATTCGAAGGAATATGCTACTTCGAACGGAAGTGCCCTTTCTTTTTTCTTTTCTCTTTTTTGTGATCAGAAAGGGAAGTGCCCTTTGTTTTTTATTCTTGTCACGTTGTGCTTTGAATGCGAGACCTGCGCGCCACGTTCTTTGTGTTCGTCGCTTTGCAAGGGGAAGTCACGCGCCCACCCCACCGAGAGTAGAGCTAGAAACGAGCAGAGCTTAGACTCCGTTCCACTAACTCAACGCATTTTTTGAGCTCTTACATAAAAAAAATCAAGTTAATGGCACATCCCCTAATAGATTTGAGTTCGGCTCTTTCAAAACTAGTTTATCTCGGGTCCGCTCAAACTTGATCGAACCAAAATAATCAACCTCGAGCTCGCTCGTTTAACATATCTGGGTGTTCGAGTTTGGTTGATTTACTAAACAGGTCAATTAAAAGTATAAATGAGTCGAGCTACTACAAATGAGCTTAGCTCTTAACTCCAATGGGTTAGCCTAGCAGACGAGTGGTCAAAGCTTGGGATTTAAGATTTTACTCTCTACTAATATCTCATGTTCAAAACCTCTCTAGCACTATCAACTCTTTTGTAGCCCGTCTATGTAGAAATTTGCTCATTTGCTCTAGTATTAATTAGGCACTTTGCAAATGAGCTGTGGGATTGTGCCCGCAGGATTGGTCAAGGTGCACGTAAGTTAACCTGAAGACTTGAGTTATAAAAAAAACGAGCTTGGCTTTTATAAACGAGACAACTTAGGGGTTGTTCTCCAATGGATTTTATCAAAATTTGACAAAATCAAGGACTTTTATAAAATTTTGATAAAATCCATTAGAGAACCAAGCCTTAAAAGCCAAGTTGCAACTAACTCGGCTCATTTTACTAAATGAGTTTAAAACTCGAGATCGACTCATTTACTAATGAGCCGAGTCAAATTGAGCCGAGCATCGAGTTGCTCGCAAATAGCTCGATTCGTTTGCAGCTTATTTATAGCGGCAGAGCAAGCAGCTTGATTGAACATGTTGGGCTCACGATATAGTGTTTGAGTAACATAGATGTCTATATGCCTATGTATTTCATCTTTTTATCTCTTTGATTAATGAAATTTTCTTCGTCGTTTAAAAAAAAATGTATGCCTATGTATTGAGGCACTACGTAACGCCATTATTGATCGTGGTTTGGAAATTTAAAGGAAAACCAAAAGGAATCTCTGGTTTCTTCACGAAAACTCAAAGAATTCTAATACTATCAAGAAGATATAATTTCATAATCAGGAAAGTAACTTAAAGAATACTTAGCTGAATTTGGGAAGTTGGTGTTTACATGCTGCAGCAAAATTTGAACTTTTGGTCCATGACTCCATAATTAAAAATCTGACACGGATAGAAATTGTAGGGGGAGAAGACATAACTTTACTAAGCTGGAATAAATTTGAGGGGGACCATATAGACAGTGATTCGATGGCTATACGCGAATCACCTTATCTAGTACGTTCAATCCCGAATGCACACAAACACGTGACTAACAAATAGTATACGTTACATGAATATGTTGGCCGTTGCGTTCCCCAAATCCTAATCTCGCATTTCTAGTCAAAATCGAATGTATACTATGGCCTGATAAGGACTTGAAGCTTCGCGATTTACTTTCGGACGCTCTGAGTTATAAAAAAAATAGTGAGTAGCACCCACCAATGTATAATTTTATGTTTTGATTGCCCATAAATCCCTAGCAGAACTGTATAGGTTTGTTGGGCAATTGAATGGATGCGGCAAACCGCACTGAGATTTACAACGTAAGTAGAGAATGAATCTCAACACCAAGCCAAAGAAAAAAGCAAGGAAGATCAGAAAACGTTTTGGAGAGTAGGGTCGAGCATAGCTGTAAAAATTTCAGAGACAAACCTTTGTTTTCTTTTCTTTTTGCTTTTCTGGTAACTTAGGTGTTATGGCCAATTAACACGCATCTCGAAGAATCCTACGGGCCCAAGCAATCTCACCGCCTACTTGCAGGGAGCTCAATTAAAATCGCAACCAAGCTCCTTAGAGTCTGTCCCGAAAGAGTTATAGCACTTCACGTGAAACCTTAAAATGAAGCAAACTTTTAAGTCTCGGGTCTTAATCACTCTCTTTATTAGTGGGTAAGATCCAAATGGGCTGCGTGGATGTTTCTCTTTGGGCTGCTATACTTACTGTTGGATTCTATTTTATTTCTTCAAGCCGCAGCCACGATGTATTAGGTGCATGTATGGGTGTATGGCTCTCTGCTATACTTACTGTTGGCGTCCATGGAGTCAACTTGTTCCGTTTGGGTCTGAGGTGGCTTGCCTTCCCCATCGTTCCCGTTAATCTTTGTAATTCTTTCAAAAGATTCATTCATAATCTATTACATGGGGGAGGGGGACTCGATCCTAGGATGCAGTGTGGGGCATCCAAGAGCACTATTGCATGAGCTAGCCATCACTTACTAATACCAGTCAGTGTAGTGAGTGCAAATATGTTGACCACCTAAAATGTGGTGCGTATTATAACCTATTTTTCTAAGGTTTATCTACTATTTTAGTCAATATAGTTATGGGTAGATTTCAATTTGGCCACTCAAAATTTCATTTGAATCAGTTTAGTCTTCCAAGAATTACTCTAAGTTTCAATTTTGACCTCAACATTTTGCTTGACCAATTTAGCCCTTGTAGTATTCAACGTGTGCCAATTAAGTTTTGAAAAAATACCCTGTCAATTTACAAATTACAACTATAAGGACAAAAGTTTCATTAAATAGGATAAAAACCCATTAGGATTCTTAACAATCTCATATTAGGTCCCCTTTAGTATCAGAGCATATTTTGAGCATAAGATATAATGAAGAATCACAATATGACAATTTAAATAATAGCTCTTCACTATAAATCATAACTGGCCAAAATAATACTTTAACAAGACTATTAAAAGAACTTACTGAGAATATAGAAAATAAACAATTAAAAATAATAATAAAAATATAAGGAGAATGCTAGTAAAGAAAAACAAATAACTAAGCAAAAATAGAATTAATACCTCTACACACGCGTCTTACTTGTACAAATTATGGAAATCAACACCTCTGCATACTAGTATTCGTAGAAATGGAAGGAAATATATTTATCTTTTACGATTTACGTGAAGAAGTCATATTTGGAATGAAATAATTAAAATAGAGTATAAATGAGAAAAATACTAAACTCCACCCTTAGGGTGAATGATAATGTGTAAAAAGTGTATCGATATTCGAGAAAAATGTAATAACATCCATGAAAGTGTATTGTTTTCACTGAGACGTGTATTGAAATCCAAACTCATTTGTCTTTATGTACCTATTATTCTCCGCCTAGTGGGCGGAGGTTAACAAAACCCTTTAAATAGCTATTTACCGATAATATAGACTCCACTCTAACTTATTAATTTTTTAAAAAGGGTACTTAAAAAACTAACGTAGAAAAGAAATATAGCCTTATGAACTAAGGTATGATGTATAATTGCATGACATTGAAGGACAGGTTTGTAATTAAAAAAATTCAAATTGAAACATTAAATCATAAAACTTAAGGATGAAACTAAAACATTTAGGGGGCGTTTGGTAATGTTTTTGTTTTCAATTTTTTTCAAAACTAAAAACAAAAATGTGTTTGATAAAAAAGTTTTCAAAATTTCTGAAAATTTTCAAAACACAAAAATGTGATTTGCTTTGTTTTTAAAACAGGGTCGTTTAAAAACAAAAAACAAAAAACAGAAATTTTATTACCAAACATGTTTTTTTGTTTTTGTTTTTATAAACAATAAACATGATTCTACTTTTAATTTTTTAGAAACAAAAACGTTACCAAACGGCCCCTTAGAGATCAAATTGAAATCTACTTATAACTATAAGAACGAAATTGAGACATTAAAAATATAAGGACCAAATTGAAATCTACTTATAAGTGTAAGTATTAAAATAATAGATAAGCCTTTCTTTAATCAGTTGTTGTCAGCAACAATACATACACATTTGCACACAGTCAAATAATTTGAAAGTTCCACATAAATAGTAATTCCGTGTAATATTCGTTTTAAAAAATATTTTGGCTTCTAGTTGTGGGCAATCAATTATGTACAGATATTACATTATTACTTTCAGTCCTCTTTGGATGTCCCAATTATTGTTACTGAGGCAAGCATAACACAAAAAACCGACCACGCGAGCTTGTCAAATCGTCCACACCAACTTTCTTTATTTATTTCATATATAATTATCTAGTATATCCAATATTTTCCAATTCAAACAGCACTTGATTTTTATCCTCTATAATACGTTAGTGACGTTAATAGTTAGATAGACTCAAGAGTTATTCCGGTTGGTAGGTCGTTTGCTCTCACATAAATGACTAGGGTTTGATTTGTGAGGTTAAATTGCAAAAGAGTAATTTCTTGTGAATCTGTTAGTCCTGACGTGAATGATCTTGCTTTGACTAGACCGAATGCCAGATTAGTCGAGGTATCCATAAGCTGATTTGAAAACTTCTAACTATCGGGAAAAAAAAAGGGGGTTGATATACGGTTAGAAGATAAGGAACTCCTCCACAAACTCTCGTACCCCAAATTCTTTTCTCATGAAATAAAGGAGTAAGATCAATAAGAATTACAGACAAGTTTCTAACTAGTAAAAATCAAGAACTTCGGTATGGAAGTCAACGGCATCAGGAGTGGCGCCGGGAGAAAAGAAGTCGGGAGTTCAACCCTTCTTCCAATGTACTAATATACCTATTTAACAATGCTGACTTTCGCCTATCAAATATAAAATAAAACCTTTGGTGTGATTGCTTGTAATTAAGGAGTCACACAAGAGTTTTGACCATGGAAAAGTGTTGCTCCAGTTTTAGGGTAATTATACTGCTCTTTTGTGTGGGTCGCATCTAGGAGAAAATTTTGGGTATGGGCACATCCGGACTGTCCAACAATGCAATGGACGGTTCGGATTGAAAGTGTCGTCCGGATTTTAAAAAAATTAAAAAAGAAAAGAAAAAGTGCGTTTCAATCCATACCTTATTTGCACCCAAAATTTTCTATGCATCTAGGGCTTTCCCTAACTAATCCCGGCTACCAATGAGATATATGACTCTTTTTTTAGGTAATTGATTTTCACAACCCCAAATTAATTGATATTCACACTTTCTTTTTTGTTTTTTAGTAAAATTTTTATACATAAAAAATTAAAAATATCACTAAAAGACAATAAAAAGAGATGTGTATATCAATTTTGGGGAGTGGAAATCACTTCTCTTTTTTTATGATCCACGATTCCTAGTGATCATTTAAATAACGGTTCCGCTAATGGGCGCCATATAGCACCGCTTAACCTTGTCGTAGAATCTGTACTTTGATTCTCTTCTTTCACTCAATTCGGTATTCAATGCACTGCAAAAGTTTGAGAGCCTAGCAGCCTACCATTAACTGTGGAGTATTTCTTTCCCAAATTTACCCTCTCTCTCTCTCTGCCCCTCTTACTCTCCATCTGACTTTCTTTCTCTCTCTCCCCCCACTTTTCTCTCTCCTCTCACTTTTTTTTTTTAAAAATTAAAATCTTTATAACTTTTATTTTCCATATCCGATGTTAGAAAAAAATATATATTAAAAATGTACTCGACAACATCCATCAAACAATACCAGTATTGAATATATAATTATGTATAGAAAAATAATGATTACTTTAGTGTAGGCCCTTTTTTTCGCTAACTTTGAACTCGTGAATTTAACTTGATTTGAGCTTATAAATTTCATTGGATTTAAGCTTGTGAATTTCATTGGGTTTGAGATCGTGATTTTTCACTGATTTTGAACTCATGAATTTTACTTTGTTTGAGCCTATACCCAAAAAATTATTTTTTTATTGAACAATGCTACACACACATCACCCACACACCCCTCTCACATAGGGGTGGGTCCCACACGCGGGCCCGTGTGTGGGACCC
>JAXBDA010006119.1:0-21781 GCA_036023075.1 Gaultheria prostrata | reverse complement strand
TGCGGTTCGGATAAAATCCAAATCCATATGGTTTGGTTATGGTCCACTAAAAATCATACCCATCGGATATCGGTTTGGATTTGGGTATAGATAAATATTTTGGGTTTGGGTATGGTAATAGCAAAATCCAGACCAAACCGATCCATTGCCATCCCTACCCTTTGGCGCCCGCTTTGATTATTACTAACATCGTACTAAAAAGAAAAATTCTAAAATCAGTCTACTAGGTTGTCATTAAGATTTATAAATTGTATTAAATGTGTAAAAAATATACTTATAATTAAGAATGTGTAAAAATGTATGATATAGTAAAAAATATATACTGAAGTGTATATTTTTTTAAATCTTTTTTTTTTGCTTTATTGTCAACTCAGTGACTATCAAGTATCAATAGAAGAACCTGCGGCCCCTTGTGTTGGTCTCGTCTTCTTTCCCAAAATCTCTCCCTTAACCTATATTGTATGGGACTAATTGCATGTATTATGTAAGAATGCTCCAATGTGCATAATCTGTTTTATTCTTTGAATGTAGATGAAATCATGTCCGAGTAACTTTAGTTATTTTATTTTTGTTTCTTTTCAAGTTATTCAATTAGTTGTATAACTTGAGTATTCAGTGCCATTGGCTTAAGAGTTTTTTGATTTTGTCTTTGTTCAATTTTATTTTTTATTTTGCGTTTATTAGTTTTGCCTTATGCTGTTTTTTCTTGGATACTTCTCAAAATATTTGGGTAAAAGTCATAATTTTACCCAATTCTGATTCCTTTTGTCGAGACAAACCTATAATCACCAAAAGTTTGACGCAAAATAACAAACGCAATTTTTTTTAAAAATAATGATAAAACCAAAAAATCCTTAAGCTAATGACACTGGAACGATCTCTATATATCTTTGTTTTTAAAATAATTTTCTCAAGTATTCAAAATCGGATGTTTGGTTTATGTGATTTTAACCACTATGCTATATAATACTTTTCACATAAAATATGATTAGAGGTCTGAGATAATTTATGCTACGAGAAGACTGGTTGTGCATGTGACCCTTATTTAGTATTAGTCCAAGTAGACAATTCGCGCTAATTATCAAAGATAGGCTATGCCGATTGATGATTGTATTTATTCTTTTGACAATATTTGTGTGACTTGTAATTGTCACGTATCACAATTGAATCAAAGACATTGAACGAATGCAATAATATTGTTACAAAGTCGGGGTTAATCGAATTCCAGGACTTAATTCTCTATCTTATATTACTTCAATTCATGTATTTTGTATTCTAAAACCCAAAACCATTTTTTCTTTTGCTTGAGATAAAGTAGAGGTTAATTTTAAGAATTGACACAATTATTTCCCTGTGGATTGACTTGGACTTCTTCACTATACTATGCAAATCTTTAATTAAAGTCCGGTTAATGAAAGTAAATAATCTATTTTGACGGTCACTTAGTAAACATTAAAATGATATAGAAAATGCTAAAAACAATCCAGTGGGTTGTGAACAAGGGAGGAAACACATCAGAAACTGTATTTTTTGTCCCCTTCCTTTATTATTCACAATTCAATGAGTTTTTATTAGCATTTCTTTTTAGTGTATGCTACCCTTTCCACTTAACTAAATTTGACACAGCACAAGTTTGTGGTCCGAGGCCTTTCTCTCTTCAATAAGGCTTGAAGAAGCGTGTTGACCCCCTTTGGTCACGCCTAGAGGATAATAAAAAACGGTTGCCATCCCTTTTACTCTTTTTATCTTAGTGAAAGAAAAATCAGTTCATTGAATTCTCTCCCTAAGTGATCGTGGAATGCTTCCTTTGATGGAGATGAAATAATCTCAGGATTGATTGAAGTGTACGAGTAAATTGACCTTAAGTGAGCCCCAGTACCAACACTTAAAAATAGGTGTAATTGTTGGTGGGGAGATATCATGTGTCCCCGTCGAAAATAATTGACACTTTTTGATGTTTGGCACATTCATGGTTTAGTCCTGTTGGAGACCAGGAATATAGAATTTTGATTGGAAAGTGATTTTTGCGGTCTATTTTTAATAAATACCCTTGACAATTTATCCTTTTTAGAGCAACTTCAGCCCTTACTCAAATCCAAACTCAGATTCAAAATCTGAGTAAGAAGTAAGAACCCACAACCCACAAAACCTACCTCCAGTCCTTGGCTCAAACCCAACCCAAATTGAGTTTTACTCAAATCTTTACCCAAATCAAGGGGGACTCAGCCCTTTACCCAAATTTCCAACGGTAATCTGGCGGTGGTGCTCGTGGCCGGAACACCGCCGCTGTCAACTCCGGCAAGGGTAGCAGGACACAGATCGTGAGGTCGCTCGTCATGGAAGAAGAGAGTGAGGTCGTTCGTTGTGGAACATAGATCGTGAGGTCGCTTGCTGTCAACACCGGTTTCTGGTGGTCGATCGTCGTGGAAGAAGAGAGAGAGAGAGAGAGAGAGAGAGAGAGAGAGAGAGAGAGAGAGAGAGAGAGAGAGATCTAGTTAGGCGACGGCGGTGGTCGTTCATGATGGTAGCGGCAGATGGTGGCGGCGAGGGGTGGCGTGTGGCGGTGGCAGCGGAACCCTAGAAAATCTGAGTTTAAGGACTGGAGTTGGCCATATCAAATTGAGTTTTTACTCAAAATTTCACTCAAATCTGAGTTTAAAATTGAGTCAGGACTGGACTTGCTCTTAGTGCTTCGAATTACACATTTTCCAAAAATACACTAAAAGACGAGATATGAAATACGTCAATAAAAAAGCAGATCGCAAAAATTATTTCCCTATCGATTTTTATGTTTAACAAGTACAATCATGTTGCAAAAAACCGGAAAAGCAAATTTTTATTTTGGCTAAAAAAGTAAAGCCACTTTTTCTTTTGTCTTTATTTGATTTTTTTTTTGCGTTAATTAGTTTTGTGTCAAACTTTTGTAGATTATTGGTTCTTTTTGACGAGAGGAATCAGAAAACTAAAAAATTATAATCCCAACTTAATGTTTTCTAAATAAAGACCAAAAAAATCCAAAAAAGCAGACTTTTTTACTTATTTACGTTTTTCTTCAAAAAAATTAAGAATTATGATATATTTTTTTACTTTTCCGATTCCTCTCTTCGAGAAGAATCAATAATCCACAAAAGTTTGACACAAAACTAACTAACGCGAAAAAAAATTAAATAAAGACGAAAAAAAAACCAGCATTACTTTTTTAGCCAAAATAGAACATTGGCTCAAAACCTATTTTTCACAACGTGATCTTTTTCGAAAAGATGCCAAATGATATCCAATCAACATTCTTTTTTTTTTTTTATCAACATTCGGTGCACTGTTTTTTAAACGAGAACTAAAAAATAAGCAGTCTCAATTTGGTCTACCTTTTGTGCAATTTTTGGCATGATTTTTAAAACTGTTTTCTCTCATTTTTTTTGCTAGATTTGGTCAAATATTATTCGTTTAAACAAGAGGAATCATAAAAAGACAAAAATAACCCTCCAAATGGCTTCTATATGCATAATACTAACTCTCCGAACGGCGTTGAGTTAACATCGTCAACGACTCCGTTGGACTCTCCCCATTTATAACTACATGGGCCGTCAATCAGGCCCTTTTTTGGGGGCCCAAATAGAGAAAGAGGAGAGAGAAAGAGGAAGAAATCTAAGCGGTCGGAAACACTTTTGGACAGCTATGATGCGCGATCGGACATTACGTGACCATACCCGACCGGCATCAAGTTTTTCTCTTTCTGATGAACTGAATTTGAATCACAAGTTTGTGGAGAGGCCTTTCTCTATCCATAAGGCTTGAAAAAGTGTGTTGAGTCTGTTGACCCCTTTAGTCATGCCTAGAGGATTTAAAAAATGGTTGCCACCTCTTTTACCCTTTTTATATTTCAACAACAGAATCATCTAGTCCCTAATCATTAGGGGTATGAGCGGGGATGATTGCAGTCAGACCTAACCTTTGACAATATGCACAAAGTGATTGTTCTCAGAATACCATTGAAACAGTGCCCCTCCCCCCTAAACCTCCAAGAACCAAGGAACTACAGAGACATTTTGCTGCAAAACTATGCTCCCAAATCAAAGCGAAAAGGCATCAGGGAGGACAGGTTTAAAGACCCAAATCAATGACCCTTTTTATCTCAGTGAAAGAAAAATCAGTCAGTTGAATTCTCTCTCATGAGTGATCGTGTCTTTGGGGAAGATGAAATGAATCTCCAGAATTAATTGTAGTGCGAGTAAGGTGACCTAAATGTCCAAGTTATCAAAATAGGAATTGTGGTCAATAATATTTGCATGTGCTTCTTTTTTTGTTTATTATTTTTTTTTTCAAGTTTGAGCAGCGGACGTGAGTAAGGTAAAAGTTATGCTTGTTTGAGCAGCAGACGGGAGTAAGGTTAATGTCGTGTTCGTGGAATTTATATCTTTATGTTGTGGTGGCTGCGAGGCTTCGCGTGGTGGAGGTGGTTGAAGTCCTTGGTCGAGGCAGTAGCATTGTTTAGTTTCGTTGGTTGTTTATGTTGCTTTGTTGGTGGTGCTTAGCTTGTTTATTCACTATGTTTTGTTGTGTAGAATAGATGTAATGGCTTTGCAGGTCTCCCTGCATTTGTGATCGGTTGCATTATGTAATTCCTACTGTACCAGCATTACCCAGTGATCAATAATATTTTCTCTCTATTCTCGGGGAAAAAAAAAAAAGGAATTGTGGTGAGCTCCACCTTAAAAAGTTGAAAGAGAGTGTTAGCAAAAGTAGGTGTAATTAATAATTATTGGTGAGGAGATATCATGAGTGTTTGCAAAACTAGGTGTAATAATTATGAATCATAATTTATGATGATTGACCCATTCATGGTTTAGTTCTGTTGGAGACCATAAATGGTGCCAAAATCAGGACTATAGAATTTTGATTGGAAAGTGATTTTTGCGATCTATTTTTAATATAAATACCCATAACACACAACACAATTTATCCTTCTTAGTACTTCGAATTACACACAACACATTTTCCAAAATACCCGAAAAGACGAAATATGAAATACTTCAATAAAAATGCAGATTGCAAAAATTATTTCCCTATCGATCTTTATGTTTTCACAGTCCAACCATGTTGCAAAAAAACGGAAAAGCAAAGATTTAAAACATTGGATCGAAACCTATTTTCCATAACATGATCTTTTTCGAAAACATACCAAATGATATCCAATAAACATTCGGTCCACGATTTTTTAGGGCGGGTTTTCCGTTAGATAAAATGAGGTGATTTTATCACCCTTTCACCTCTACTGTAGAAGAGGGAAGGACAAAAGAGGAATTTACGGCTTTGCCCCCAGATTCATTTGAAATGTTCATTTTTATTATATATGGTGGGGCCCCTTAAAGAAAAGGAAGGGCAAAATGGTAAATGATGTATTAGGTGGTGATTTAATCACACTTGAATTTATCTAATGAGAAAAAGAGTGATTTTATCAAGTGCGTGATTTTATGGGATTTCCCATAAAGCGGAAAACTCGGCCTTAGACGAGAACTAAAAAAAAAAAGCAGTCTCCATTTGGTCTAACTTTTGTGCAATTTTTTGGCATGATTTTTCAAAATTGTTTTCTCTTAATTTTTTGCTAGATTTGGGCAAATATTATTCGTTTAAAAGAGAGGAATCGCAACCATTGAGGTGGTAGCCTAATTGGCCAAAGTGAGTGGGATAAAATTCCCCTCTCCCCCCGTGCATGGACCTCCCAGGTTTGAATCCCTCCCGTGCCATTGCTGGGACTTGTGTTGATCTACGTGGAGGGTCTTTGACCAACTAGTCGCCTGGATGGTGCTGTGGTGACGGCCTATCCTCTCGGACAATAGCTATGGCTTAACTGGACATTCCACAGCGGGTCGGGAATCCCAATGGTCATACCTATGGGGGTTGCTATGCTAGTCACCCCTTTTCACCCTTTAACAGTTCAGGGAAAAAAACCCGAGAGGAATCGTAAAAAGACAAAAATAACCCTCCAACTGGCTTCTATAGTTCCATGCATAATATCTCTCCGAACGGCGTTGAGTTAACATCGTCAACGACTCCATCGGACTGTCCCCGTTTAAAACTACCTGGGCCGTCGATCGGGCCCATGTTTTCAGGCCCAAATAATTTCGTCTGTTGTCGAAGCCCCCCTAATTTGTGTCTCCCTTGAGCTTGGAAAAGACTCCCATGGCTTCCTTGCCCTACGCTGACGTGGATTCCAGTTTAAGAGCGTTGGCCGGCCGCGCCGAGGGTTTCGGCAGGTTCGCCGTCGGCGGCCTAAACGGACCGATCTATTCCGTCACCACCTTGGCTGGTTCTCTCTTCTTCCTTCTTTTCTCGATTCATGATAATATATGATGCATTTGTTGAACAGCAAATGTGTAATTTTCTTGATTACGTGATGACCCAATTAGATGAAGAATACGAATATAACTGCGTAGATCTTTATGTTGATGTGTATCGGAGGTTGCTAGATTGATTTGGAAATGTAAGTGGATGTCGAATTGAGCTAAAAAAAATAAAGAAGCCTTTTGTTCCTCGTTGTTGTTTTTTCGCTATGTTACCAGAAAATGCTTAGCAACTGAAAATATGGTGAATTTAGCGATCCAGAGCGATGCCGAATTTCCTCTATAAGGAGTAAAGATATTGGAGCTTAGCATCAGAAAATATGAGGAAGGTTGGTCATAATTGTTTTACATGAACAACTAAACAAACCAATACGCGATTTCGTTGGTTTGTCAAAATTGATTTGGATGTTTGACATTAAACTCTGATGTGTCCTCTGATTGCCCCGTCAACTGTGATGAATGAGTGAGTTACATAGGCCCGTTAGTTACACCGTTCTGGATGACTAGGAAGAAGTTACACAAAAGTTGATAGGATCCCCCTTTTTACGTCCCCATGCGCCCCCCGCCCCCCGCCCCCCGGTGTGGCGACATGGCGGCGAAAAAAGGAAAGAGAGGGATGGGGTTTCTCTCTTTTGGCATAGCGGCTCCCAATGGGAGGCTTGCACGACGGGCTAATAGCTCAGTGGTAGAGCGCGCCCCTGATAATTGCGTCGTCGTGCCTGGGTTGTGAGAGCTCTCACCCACATGGATAGTTCAATGTGTTCAGCACTGGCCATTATGTTATTTAACATGTTATAGAGTATCAATGTTTATGTTTGACAGATGATGGACCCGGATCACTTCGTGAGGGTTGCCGCAAAAAAGAACCGCTTTGGATTGTTTTCGAAGTTTCGGGCACCATTCACCTCTCATCTTACTTGAATGTGTCGTCTTACAAGACAATCGATGGCCGAGGCCACAGTATAAAACTCACAGGTAAAGGCTTAAGACTGAAGGAATGCGAACATATTATCATATGCAACCTTCAGTTTGAAGGTGGTAGAGGACATGATGTTGATGGCATCCAAATCAAACCAAATTCTAGGCATATATGGATTGACCGTTGCAGCCTTCGTGATTATGATGACGGACTTATTGATATCACAAGACAAAGCACGGATATTACTATTTCTAGGTGGGCTAGTTTTACCACATTGCATGTTTTAATCGAATTCAATGAATAAATTTGTGTGTTCTGACGAGTTGTTTTGATTCTGGTACTAGATGTCACTTTGCCCAACATGACAAAACAATGCTTATTGGAGCAGACCCCTCTCACGTTGGTGACAGATGCATTAGGGTGACCATTCACCACTGTTTCTTCGATGGGACGCGACAAAGGCATCCTCGTCTTAGATTTGGTAAAGTTCATCTGTACAACAATTATACCAGAAACTGGGGCATATACGCTGTTTGTGCTAGTGTGGAAGCACAGGTAAATGTTGCTTGGGCTCTTAATCATATAGTACAACTTTGTTACTTGGACTCTTCAATTCTGTCCTTATACACTAGATACGGCCAGGTCTTTCGTTAAGGGATGTGTACTTGGGTACGACACTCATAACCAAATCCACATTGATACATATTTGAGTATTCTAAGATCACGAAATCCTCATACCCGAGTCCAAGTAACACTGAGTTAAGCTGTAATGCTAATTATAGGACGTTGTGTTGATTCGTGCTTTGGCATCCTGCTTTTGTCCCTATAATAGATATATTCTCAGTGCAACATCTACGAAGCTGGACAGAAGAAGAAAACTTTCGAGTACTACACAGAAAAGGTAAATTGACTATTTAGTGCTTTCTATTGCACAAACTATGATTATCACGACTGTTAAGATCTGATTGCGGTGATGGTCTCCAGGCTGCAGACAAGGAAGAGGCTAAGTCTGGGTTGATAAGGTCCGAGGGAGATGTGTTCCTGAAGGGAGCTCAAGCATGCTTATTAACTGGGGTGGGCGAGGAATGCATGTTCCATCCTAGTGAATTTTATCCGACATGGACCATGGAAACTGCCTCCGATTCTCTGAAAACAGTTCTCCAAGTCTGTTCCGGTTGGCAATCGTTAGCAAGGCCACACGAGCAAGGAGCGGTTGCTTAGAACGCCGAAAACAAACTCCTTGGGATATTGGAATAAGCGTATCTCTAATCTTATAACCGTATTGTGGACCTTGAAAATGCAGGGCAGAGAAAATGCTCTCCTCCCACCCAATTGTGTTTTTTTTTTTTTGTCTTGCTCTCTTACGGTATTGTACATCTCGGTTGTTTTTTGTTTTTGTAACGGAAATAGAACACTGGATACTTATTGTTGGAGTTATTATCGTCCTTGATGATGGCACAAATATATGCTTATGAAAAATAGACCCAGTATTGTGGCGCCAGTGAATTTGGTGATAATTATTTGAGTAAACATAAGTTAACCCTGGGCCTTGTTTGTTTGATCAGAGAGATAGAGAGATAAATGGATGAGATATGAAATCTCTTGGGATATGGGTGTGATATGAAATGCTTGGAATATTGCTCAGGATATCAATGGACGAAGAAAATTTATATCAAGTGTTTGTGTTCGACGGGATATAGCCAGTGGAAAGCATTTTTTTGTATTGAAATAGGGAAATCCCATCCAAATCCCACCCCCCATGCAAAAAAAAGAGAACAAACATTGGAAAATTGGGCCCACTCCAACCCACCCCCAAATCCCCCAAACAAACAAGGCCTGAAAACAAAAACACCGGTCATTTCGTATCAGCAGTACCACATTCCTTTTAAACCAGTAATAGTTTTTGAGAGTTATAACACCAATTTGGTTATAGTTTTACCCGAAAAAAGCCTCCTGTAAAGTTCTGGAAAATTGAGTGTGAACACAAAACAAAAAGTAAACCATAGACCTCAAGTCGAGCTCGGAAGACACAGCTTGCTAACCATTATCCATCAAACTTGAATCAAAACCCTTGCAAATATCAGTCATTAACCAACCAAAAACCTTACCACTGCACCAGTACAAGATTCGGAACTTCAAAGTCTGCTTCTTAAAAAACAATAGAACTCATCAATAATCCACCAAAATCATATGAAAAACACCACAAAACTAAATAGTTCACGCTTGAAACAAGATTTATGGATGCCTGACAGAAATCTACTCCGCAGTAGCTCAACCCTACACTTTGATAGCATACTTCCTCATGGGATAATACATCTCCTTCTTCTTCTCTCTTTCAGTCTTCAAGGACAACTGAGAAAACAAAATGAAAGGACAAATTTAGTGAAAACACACTGCATCCGGAAACACGTGAAGATCTGCCATTATAACTTGCACAAAACCAATAAATATCCAAATTTTACAGCCCTGCTCAAAGATATCTTTTCCGTTGTGTTTCAAAATTGTACCCCCAGTCCCAATTGTTCGTCCATATTTTGGGAATAAAAAATTATTAAGAAAACAAAATCAAAGCACCGACCTCACTTTCATTCACCGCATAATTACTAGGGAAATTAGCATAGAATAGCACTCGGCCCTTTCAAATGGACAAACAGTTAAGACATAGAGCAATGCTACTGGCACTAACTAGTACACAAACTATTACACTAAATGTACACATGGCACTACCACATTAATGCATTATTGAATTCATGGCTAGACTCATCCATTAAAAGAGTGACACATGCACATTTAGTGTAAGAGTTTGTATACTAGTTAGTGCCTCTAGCATTTCTGTAAGACATCAGAGTGAAAAATTCAGACAAGCAAATCAGGATGGAGAGCGCATTGAAAAAAAGAACATGGGTAGGCATTTCTATTTAATACTGGCACGCGTAATCTAAGAGCAAAAGAGCTTAAAATTTTACCTGATGCTTGGTGAGACGCCTACGGATGGCCCTGGTTTTCTTGGGACGCAGATCGAGTGGCAAGTACTTCTTGTTCTTGTAGACTTCCCTCAGAGCAGCCTTCTGTTTCTGTGAAATCACCGTCAAAACCTGGGCAATTGACAACCTTACAACTTTTCTGCAATCATGAAGAACCAAACACATACTTAGACAACTTTACTAATACCTAAAGATATAAGTCCAAAAACAAAGGAATCAAAACAGAGATGCCCTAATATTGACCAAATATGCACAGAACGAACTAATGGTTTCTCTACTTTTTCCAGTTTGTCCAAATGAAAGGACTTAGACGTCGTTGTGATTTATGCACAAAGCAAAGAAATCATCATTGTGATTACCAAAAAATGGCAGCCATCAGCACGAGCAATTATTTAGTGCTCCGTGATGGTGCTCCAGGGGCCTTCTACACCAAATTGGGAACCACACTTTCGGAGGTGCCGACCCGACCAATTAGTGGTGAAGAAGGCCCTTGGAGCACCGCAACGTGGTGATCATGACCAATTAATACCTTTCCCATCAGCACAAATGATAGCATACATTTGAAAATGGCAATTATGACACGCTCATCCATTTCATGGCATTGTACGAATAAATGCAATGTAGGATACAATCGATCCTTTTCGATTTTAATATTACAGAGTCCATTGCCACATGCAACAAAACAACCAAATGCACCACTATTCAGCGTAAATTTCGTCGAGAGAGATAGACTACCACAATAAAAAACCACATAACTACCAAGTATAAATCCAAGGTTCTTCTTTCTTCCTTTTAGTAATTTATACCACAAGTGTTGAACTAGGCCTAGAGCTGCCAGAAACCTAAGAACATAAAATCGCCAATATTAACCAACAGCTAACTAAAACAAAAGCAAATAAAAAAAAATACGGAAATGTACTCACAAAAACGTAAAAAAAAATTAAATAAATAAATTAGTAAACTACCAGACATAAAGGAAGGGGTGTCCAACAGAACATAGTAAACAATGAATCTAGGTTATGAATCCAAGCAGCAAATGATATCGAGCGAGAGAGAGAGAGAGTACATCTTGGAGAGCTTGTTTGGGGCACCGCCGGTGACCTTGGCGACACGGAGAAGCGCAAGCTCAGCTTTGAGATCCTTCAACTGGCTCAACAACTCCGCCTTCGACTTCTGCCTCAGCTCATGAACCTTCACCCTCGCTGCAAAAGTTCAAAATTTATGAAAAACAGAAATCAAAATCATATTCGATAATGAAATCAACGAATTGAAGAATCGAGAGTTTTTGGATTACCCATTGAATCGACTGAAAAAATGTAGAACGGCTGCTCTGTGCTAGAACCTGAGAGAGACTCAGACTATACGAACCCTAGAAATCGAGAGGGACTGGGGCATCATTTCATCGCTCACTATATATACGTCGGGCCGTAGGGTTTATTGGGTTGGACGAAACTGGGCTGGTCTAACTTCGGGTGAGTCCATTTACTTATTCTTGGAAGGGGTTCTGACTGGCCGGCCCTGTTTCTTGGAAAGATAAAGCCCAGCCGAATGAATTAAAAAAAAAACCGGCCCTATTTCCCAACAAAAACCGACCTAGTATACAGTTAACACATTTCAATCCATTTTTACATACTTCTATACACTTTTCACATATATGAAGAATATACTACGATAAATTTGTCTTAATTGTGTCTACCAATCTCAAACGATCGTAATTTTTTGTCCCCATAAGGTGCTCAATATTCCTGAAAAAAATGAACCGTTTCGATCACAAATGAAAATTTCGGAGGACTCACAATTAGAGTCACTACGGAAACCCAAGTCCATATTTCAATATATTTTTTCAACCTTACCGGTAACCCACCTTGCATATTGATTGAACTTATCATCATCAACAAGATTTATACGACTAATAGGGTTTTATGCATCCCACCCAACCAAAAAGTGAAAGAAAATCCTACGGTTGGTCTCTGTCATATCTCACAATAATTGAATGCTTAATCCAAGAGTAATGGACTTATTTTGGCGGGACTTAACACCAAAAGTCGCATGGTCAATTTCTCTCGACAGTAATTTGTCCTTGGGCTATCTCACCCTACACACATTCGTGGAAAAGCCTGTAGAAGGGGCTGGAGAAATTAGTCTGATTTATCGGGACACACTTCATCACCGAAAACAAAAAATAATAATTGAACACTTGCATTGCTGCTATATTGTCAACACTTATAACTACTCCCCCCCCTTTTTATTGGGTCAAAGACTCAAAAGAGAAAACTAACTTTCTCCCTCATTTTGTCTTCAAATTTGATTCCATAAGTCTACAAATGAACTACTTCAATCATGACAACAGGGCTTTGAATTAAGAAATGCACTGCGTTATCTTGATCACTCTTTGAGATTAAGTTAAGATATAGGTCATTATGATGTTTGACTTTTAAATTGAAATTGTCAAGTAGGGATTGGTGGAATGACCATTCACCAATCGTCCCCAGCTCAATTGCTTAGGTATGATTGCAAATAGTTACTAATTTTTAGTACAACCTAGCTAGAAGACACAAATATGACCCACCATGGAAAATTCGAATGATTAAAATTGTTCATTTCATGCATCTTAAGGTGTAAACATCTATATATCACATGAAATATTAGATTGATTGGACATGCATCCGTAATGGCTTGATGAAATCAGATTTGTTGGAAGAGGATTATGGTTTTGTCTTTTTGGTTTTTCGTGTTTTGTTCATCTTTTCTGTTTTTTTTTTATATTCGTGTTATATTTTTTAGATTACTCATATGTCTCAATAAGAGTAGTCTAAAATAAAATAATATTTTTCGTAATAACCCATTGAAAAAAAAAATTATACTTGTAAACATACTTTGAAATACATTGTTCTGTAGATGTTATTTTCAATTAGTGAATTTCGAGGACGAAATTATTTTAAGGTGGATAGGTTGTAATGGTCCAAATTTTCTATAGCATTTCTATTTATAAATTTTTTTTAGTGTAATTACGAAATTTTTTATTTTTATTTTATGCTCTCTCGTAAATTGTTTACACGTTCAACTTGTGAGTGTAGTTGCATCATTTAGGGCTACTTGTACCGGCATTGCGCAATAATTAGTAAAATTTTCTCTCTATTCTCAAAAAAAAAAAACTTGTGAGTGGGTGTTGTGTTCGCATTGTACCTAATTATCTAACTCTAGCCGTAAACCCATTTATATATGTATACATATATGCTTATATTTTCTTTTTTTTTGAGAATAGAGAGAAATTTTTTATTAATCATGCACGAAGCATTACCGATATAGTAAACTTTAAAACGATACAACCGATCAGAATATAAGAAAACCAGCAATGCCATTACATCCTCCCTCTCAACAAAACACACTTTTCAAATCCCAAAAGTTAATACCCTCCCCAGCCATGAGCGGTGAGCCACCCTTAAAACTCTCTCTTCCTTTCCTTTTTTGTTTCATCTACGTGGCCTCCTTCCCAGCCAAGCCTCTTTACCAACCAAGCCATCTGCCTTTTGGTCTAAAAACACAACATTCGGTTAGCCTTTTTGAAAACGTGTTTTGGACTAAAAAAATCTAAAAAATATGTTCGGTCCAATGTTCAAAACTAAAACCGTGGGATCACACTATGGGATAATTCTTCAGCACCACTTGTCTGTTCTTTTTCTCTTTTACAGAGATCGATATGTCGGTGATTCTTCAAGACATCGAGGAAGGGTTTTTCAATGGCTTTCTTTGTTTTGTTACATTAATTTGATTTTTATTTTTTTTGTTACATTAATTTTGTTATTTTTTTTGTTTGTTTGGTTACATTAAGGTTACATTAAAATGTGGTTTTGAATACCAAAACAGTATGGATTTACCACGTACTCTCAGTTCTACACTTTTTAATCGCCGTATTGTGTTTACTACGTACTCTCAGTTCTTACCATTGACGAAGAATTTGATCGAAACTCTTCCACTCTGAAGGTAATAACTTAGTCTGGCATGTGTGGAATGTACAAGAGACTCAATGTGAAATATGCATATTGCAAATTTTGTGCCAGTAGCCTGTCATAGAGTATTGTAGATTAATCGATGCTTATGTTTTGTATAATATTGTTTGATTTTGTTTATTTCCACATACTTCTCATGTAACAACTTTGCACTGGTGGAGCAAATGAAGGTGTATGCTTCCGTCTCATGTGTTTAGTTTCAACACGGGGAACCAATTATTTAAGGAAAATTGACTCTATTTTGGGTTTAAAGTGATTAGAATATATTGATATTATTTTCCAAGATAGATCTGACTGCTTCTCTTTCTTTGACCAGATGAACCATTCACCAATCAATATTTCCATTCCCTCTTCCTAGATGGTGATAAAAACACTTATTTAAACCTTATTTTACGGCCACATTGCATCCCGGGATCGAGTCTCATTCCCCCCTCCCCATGCAATAGATTAGGAATGATGAATGACAAAAAAAAAATCTTATTTTACGGCGTCACTCTCTTAGTTACTATCCCCTATTAGTATTTCATTCCACTATAGCCCGTTTGGTCATCCCCATTTTTCCTTTCCTTTTCTTTTCCTTCCCAGGGTATGCCCTTTGTAGCTGTATAGTCGGTTAGCATTTTTTCTATTTCAAACTGATTTTCCAAAAAAAGAAAAAGAAAAGTCATTTTATTATTAATTTTTTAGCAACGAAAAAAAATGAAATAAAAAACATAGTCATTTTATGAGAATTTTAGAAAAAACTAAAAATTAAAACAATAATTAATTAAAAACGAATAGAAGTTATGAAATTCATTTTGGAAATATTTTTCAGAATAGTGAAACGAACGTGAATTTTGAGAAGAGTTCAAAGCTATGTTTTTTAGATATTTTCAAAATTATGGTCCAAAATTTGCAAACGAACAGAGCCAGAGAGGGAAAAGACATCTTCATTTTTTTCTTTATTCGGAAAAACCAGAGAGGGAAAAGAATTCAATCCGTAGCAAACCCACAATGAGAAAATCAACCCATGCACCATTATCATCAAATCAATTCACACCCCTCCATTGACTCCATAGCCAATCCTTTCCCTTTTCTATTTACATTTTTGGCAAACAGAGAGAGTGCCGTGAAAAGAAGGGAAAAGAATTCAGTCCGTTCGACGCGACCGATGTCCATCCAAATCACTCTAGTTTAGCTTAATCTTCGGAAGAAAGGTAGGTTACGTCCTACCGAACCCTTTGATGTGTTTAAATGTGATTTCGTGGAATAGAAACAAGAACCCATTAGTTAAATTTTATCTCCCTAAATATATTTTTATATAGTTTGTCAATGTTAAATATTTCTCCCCTTCATCCATTTTTAAGTGTGTGACTTCGTAAATCTAATTTATTAAAGAAACATAGTCATGACCCCTTTTATATCAACTTTACCTCTAATTTAAACTTTCCACATTACCTTTTACCTCAAATTTCCAAAATTATCCTCCACTTTTATCCATTAACTATTTTCCCACTAACTTTTCAAAAGGGCAAAAGGATAATTGTTCAACTATTACCCATTAACGGTTCAAAACATACACTTATTAAGAGACATCCCAAAATGGTACAAATGATTAATCTCCAAAATTACGACAAAAAGCTTTATATGTCCGTATGTGTTGGTTATTTTACCGGAATAGCTATCGCACAGAAGAATCGAAGAATGAACTAGGCCGTGATGCAAAAGAAAGTGATGTACATCCTAGGAGAATTCGTTTTATATCAAACATTGAAATTTTATATGATTGTGTTTTTTGTTTATCTGGTCTTTAATTGGTCCTTGTCAGTTATATGCGTTTGATCTCGGTAGATTGTAATAGTTTTCATCAATGAAATTCTTCCTATTTCTCTAAAACATTGAAATTTTGAACTCATACGATTCATTGGAAGATATTAAGTTAAGAAGAAGAGAGGTTTGAATATTTTATTTTATGCCTATCATTGCTACTGTCAATGTGCATCATTTAACATTATTACGGTATGTCAAATTTATTAGCATTCGTTATGAAACGTAGACGGACAACAGGCTCATGGGCGGTATACGATTTGGAGAGTAATCTTTAGACGTGATTTGAGAAGTAACAAAAATTGGAAATGAGTGGAAATATTGTTGAGGTGATGAGTTGTGGATCCGTGGGTGGCCGGAGTGGGCTCCGGAGGTTGTGGTTGGTTATTCAAAACGAAACCCTAGGTAGGACACGGTGGTGATTGACTCTTGAGACGGTTAAGTTATAAGGGAGGTACAATGCTTACGTCACATCCCGGGGATGAGTTGCGTGGGTGCACTCCCGGTGAAGTTTCATTTGGTACCTTGAAGTGGAGATCCTAGACTTCACGTAAGCTAATGACTAGTAAATTAATCAAAGTTGTAATTTATGTTTACTTTTAATCATACATGCTGACTTGCTAGATACATGGGGTAAAGTAGAGTAGGATTTTCTTATTGTGCTTTTTAAGCTCACAGGTATTTGTACCGTAGTGATTTATCACCAGATAATGAAGAAAGAACAAATATGCAGTATGATCAAATGGAGGGTAACACTTGAGGATGGACTTGTTGAACCATGATGTTGGAGCAGTAGATGTTTAGTTATTTCGAACCTTGGATTTTAATTGTTAAATCTCATTTCGAGGAATATAATATTTTGATGAATACTTATTTTGATACGGTTGTATTATGGTGACGTCACTTTTGGTTTGATGATGTGATAATTTTTATGAAATCTTTTTGTTAAATGTTTTCCTTAATTAACATTTTCGAAAATCGGGGCGTTATAATTTTTTCCATCCGTATTTGTTGGTCCATAAATATACTTTTTCATGTCCCATAAAGATTATCCAACTCAAAAGGTCAAAAGACTAGAGTATGTTGATTATCTTTTAACCCATATCTTAAAATCTATTACCAACTCATTTGGTCCACATAACTCATAATTGAAGGGTAAAATGAGGAATTCATACTTTTCAAGGTGTAATCATGGCATCCCCATAAATAGTTGGAATTCCTGAAATAGACAACAAAAACGGATAGGGGAAGTATGACCAAAACCCAAAAAAAGTTCATTAAAGATGGAAAAAGTACTAAATAGCTGTCTTTTTATTTAAAGTGTTGTTATGAACTTTTTTAAACTTCCGTCAACATTTTTATAATTTTCTATTCTCTCATTGATACGAATGATTAATCTCAAAAATTACAACAAAAAACTAAATAAAAAATTATGAAAAATGAAAAGAGTCGTTTAGACAAAAAGACAAGAATGAAGCCTAAGTTCTTTTTTACATCGCATAAGAGATCGTCGCGTGAAAGGAATTTAATTCTGCAAATGGGACCTCACGATAAGAATTGAATGGAACCAAATCCCCTATTTCAAAAACCCATGTTCCTCTGTTCCAGGAGATTTTGGGTCATTTGATCACACAGAAATTTTTTAAACATAAAAATAAAATTCACAATCCAACGACTCAAACCTCCCCGAAGAACAGGGGATCTGACACCGAATTGAATCAGGACGTCGTTGTGGCAAAGGAAAAGACTTACCAGTTGGGTATTTCTTTGTGCATGTAGTTGACTATAGTGAAGGCTATAATCATCCTTATTGACTACGCGGATGAAAACAAACCTTGAACGTAGAATCGCATGGGCCTAAATGTGATGACGAAAGGAACTTAAATTCTGCAGCAGAAAATTCTCTACTCCTTGGATGCATTTCCATTAAGGAAAATGCTAACGTGTGCTCAATATTAAGGTTGAAAAAATATATTGAAATGTATGAAAATTATATAGGAATATATAAAAGTGTATTGAAAAGTGTAAAAAGTATATTGAAGTATGTGTTTTATTTATTTGTTTGTGTGTTTATCGTGTGCCCATTGTGCACACGTTAGTAAGACCCTTATATTAATATACACCTAACCTTACTAAACAGTGCCACTCTCGACTTAAAATCTTGGCTCCACCGCTTTTTAGGACAGAGTAGTTAAATGTTATTATAGGTAAACTATATATTGAGATATAGCTGGTAGATTTCTATGTTTATGTTTGGACGAAATTCATGGAAATGCTAGTCCCAATATGGGTGGGGGATACCTCCAATTTCAAGTTTGGAGCACTCAAATACTCCCTCCGTCCCTATTTTATGGTCCCTTTTGGGAATTCCAACTAAATAAGGAAACATAATTATTGCACTTTTCAAAATCTACTTTTCTTATTTTACCCTTCAATCATTACATTTTCTTACTTTTTTAGTATTACTAATTTCAAAAGGAGGGGTAAAAGAGAGAATTCATTACCTATTGCCCATTTAATTTTGAAATGAGACAATTTTTTTGGGACAACAAAAAGTGCAAACTGAGACTATAAAATGGGGACGGAGGGAGTAGTACTTTTTAAATTACTACTAAAAACAAAGGACATAAAAAGGCTCTCTCTCTCTCTCTCTCTCTCTCTCTCACTCTCTCTCTCTCTACCGATCCAAACTATTAGGCGACCGCCTAGGGCCTCAAGTTTTCCGCCATTCGATGCTCGGATGGACGGCCTAGATTTGATCGCGCTGCACACACCAATGAATGGATAGGAAGCAAAGGGGCGGAGATCAAATCTGGACGATCCATCCAAGCATCGGACGGCTCGTAGTGCGCCACACCGGGATGCCCCCAAATATTATGTATGTCAAGCATTTCACAAATAGGTTAGTGTAGTGCATCGGTAAGATCCGCTTGATCTAACTATGAAAAATCATATGTTCGATCCCTGCTCCCTTTAAATTGATGGCGCTGAGATTTGAACTCGCGACCTTTGATTCTGAAATGATGTCACAAGCGGTGTTCCACGAACTACAAGGCAATTTTGTTTCTCATATTGAACAACTAGTCTATATGGGAAAAAAAGAGAGGCTCCATTTTCGAAACTTGCCTAGGATTCCGAAAATCTCAAGGCTGGTCCTGCCTCTCCCCTTCCCGAAAACTTTCTTTTTCTCTTTTTCGTTTATGTTGTTTTTCAACCAAATTGCTCAGTGTTGTTTTTTAGTTGGAGCACGGTTCGATATTCGTCTGAAGGTGGCAGTTGTGTTTGACTGTTGCGGCGGTGAGGCGATTAAGGTGCGGTTTGGGGCGGCATATTAGTGCAGCAGTGAGAGTTGGGGCGTTTGGAAGCTTGCGGTGGCTGGACTCTTGAGGCCGTGAGGCAATGCGGTTTGGGGCGGCAGTGTGGAGGTGCAGCGGTGTGTTTTGGGGCTTTTTGGTTTGCGGTTGTGGGATCTATCTTAGTTCAGGTCATTATCTGACGAAGGTGATCTTGTGATCACCGCCAGTGATGTTTGGGCTAGGTGCAACATCTCCTGTTTTGGGGTTTAGCAAGGATGGTGCCGGGCTCTTTGTGATATGTTCGGCGTCAGCCTTAGTGTTTGGGTTACGGCAGTGGCATGACATGGTCTATCGCGCGCGTATCCCCTGTTGAGTTTTTTACATTGAATATTTTGTTTCTCAAAAAAAAAATCGTTTGACATTATTGTTTCCTACTACGAAATTAAAGGTTCAAAGCTGACGTTAATTAACAAGCTATCTGATTAAAAGAAAAAAAAAAAAATAACAGGCCATCTTGAGTATTAATCCCATGTGGCCATGTTTGCAATTGATTAAAACAAAAGGCCACAGATACCAGAAAGTCTAAGTACTCTGAATGGGTATCCAGAATGTGTCCATAATTTGAACTTTAACGAATCTGGACTATTGAATTTCAAATTTCTAGATACTTTTTGAGTATATTTTCTGTGTACGTAGCAGTGCTCCTTTAAAAAAGTTGACCTCTTGAAGCCAATAAGAAATGGTGATAGGAGTTTGAACTTTGAAGTCTTACCCAAAAGGATGATCAACCTCCTCGTTAGTCTCCATAACACTTAACCATACCCATTTGGAAAATTTCCCAATTGATCATAAACAAGAAAGTTTTACTTAGTAATGGCCTTGTAGGTCTCCCTGCGTCTGTGATCGGTTGTATAATTTAACTCCTACTATACCAGCATTGCCCAGTGATCAATAATATTTTCTCTCTATTCTCGGAAAAAAAAATGAAAGTTTTATTATTTAATTGTCTACTTTCTCCCTTCTCCTTACGAAATGAATACTTTGATGGAACTTATAGCTACATTTTTTTAATAACTCGCGATTCGGTCCAATGATCAATTAATAAGGAAACGAATCCTACCATCTGCTAATTCACTTGGAAGAGACGAAATTAAAGTCAGACAAAGTTTTGTATGTACTGAGTTAATATAGGAATAAATAGCACGCAGGTGAAAGTTGAACCACATACAAAAGGCTTTCCGAGATTCCCGATTGCTAGGTGACAACCACTGTGTCAACGTTAATTTTATTTTATATTTTTCTATTTTAATACATTTTATTTGTATGTACGAAAATAGTGATTGAAATCAGGAACCAATTCCATGAAAAAAATTAAATTGATGGCATAACGTACTAGAGTAGTTGTCACCTTGAACTAAGGAAAGTTCTCTTTTGTATTGGTTTCTTAAGTTAGGAATGTAATGCAGAGGAAGCAACCAAGGAAAACAATAGATAAACCTCCACGCAATTTCTTTGCCAGTAAACTCATGAGACCCCTGGGAGGTCGTTATCTCTAGAACTCTAGAATTACTTAAGGTGCGTGCAAGCTGACACATACATTTGGTTATAAAAAAAAACACCTCCATGATGTTCTTTGACCCTTTAAAAAATTTAGACTTTTCCCTCCTCAATTTGGATGAATACCTTCACCCCATAAAATAGAACATTATCACTTATTTTACAGCTAGCGTTGAATAATTTTCCATTAAATATAGACGAGTCTCCGTTTTATATTCAGCTAAATAGAAGGAAAAAACCGTCAATTAATTAATTATTGGAATGTACTAATCCTGTTAAAGAAAAGGAAGCAATGAGGGTTAAAATAGGGATTACGGCAGCTAATTTTTTTTTGCCATTCGATATACATTAGTGGGGGGTTAGCGGGGAGTTAGTGAGTTAGTCCAGAGGAGCTCGAGAAGCTATTCATAGCCCTAAATCTCAAACGCCTCTGTCGAAGCTCGAACTTTGGTCTTGCTTGTGGGAGAACCATGAGATAACCGCTAGACTACAAGCCCTTGGTTACGGTAGCTAATTGGGAAGGCAAGTTATTTCCTGCCCTCCAGCTGACAGCCTAAGTTACGGGCCAGCTTACGCACATCTCGATTATTCTAAAGGTCCAATTAATCCTACCTTCCACTTCTGGGAAACTCAGTTGAAACTAGAGCAAAACTCTCTTTGTATGGTCTAACCTCAAAGGAGCTGATAATAAGAGCTTTCAAATCCGAGATTTTAAGAGAAAACAAACTCCTAACTCTAGGTCTTGACCACCAAACCAACCTCTCAGAGTTTAGCTGACAGCCTAAATTGGATCCATTCTCTATATATCACACACACACACACACACACATATATATATATATATATATATATATATATAGAGAGAGAG